>CAJHQP010000353.1:0-206967 GCA_905132765.1 Moricandia arvensis
AAGAGAAGAAGATGATCAAAACAAGGTTTAGGACTATCGCTAACCCTACATAGCTGCATTCACTATCAGAGACATGAACACGGTACTCAAAACTATTCAGACCACGCAAGAACACACAGTAAGAGATGATAGTCAAAGCGTAAGCACTCGCACCTCACAGTCCGGCTGACCAATCCTCTCAGGCAGTTCGTCTGCTGTGATACAAACACAGCTGCAGAAAGACATTACCAACTGTAAGCTAGGTGTAAGAGATAATGTCGCAGGGAATGAGTCCGCGCACAAAAGGTATCCGTACACCTCTGAACATGAGTAATAGGATGATTGTAACGGCAGCTGCTTCATAGCCACACTTGCCAGTTCTCAGAAGCTAGTGCAACTCTCTCTCAAACAGGCCACGATCACGTACCAGACTTGGTTCACTCCATGTCTCTGCATTACACTTTCATCTTCGTCAAGGTCTCTAAACCACATCATAACACCAAGCAGAGAAGCACGAGACATGAGCAACATGATCAGTACAATCAAAATCTAAACTCTTGAATACATTAGTCATCAACTCATTCAGTAGAACAATCTCGCCCACGACGTAAGAGCGTGATCAGCAATCAGTGATGCCGCACATAGATAACATCACAAGATCCGACTTTTAGACGTACCATGCATGTAATAGAAAAAAGACGGAACTATACTTCATCTTTGTCCGAAGATGGAACCGACCAGGAGAGTTCTGAGTTTTGGCGACATGGCTCGCTTATTCACACACACACCAGCCAGAGAACAAACAAAAACTCGTGTTCTCTCTTATCTTCTGAGAAGGGTTACTTATGAGTATGTGAAGAAGAGACGATGATCACAATGATCAAACACCTAATAACAAGAGAAAAAAAATCTGTGAATATTAAATATGGAAATAGATTTGTTTCTTTTTCCAATGAAAGATAAAGAAAGAAGAAATGTTTAAAATCTTACAAATTATTTAACTTTTTTTGGTTCTTTCCAAAAGATAGAAACTTATTGTTTGAACAAATCCAAAAAGAAAAAATCTTTGCCCAAATATTCCCTTATTCTTTCCTTTTACAACTTTATGTTTTTCTCGAGATGTTTCGTGGATATTTTCGGATCTTCCTTTTGTGTCTTTTGGTGCTTTCCAATGTTAATTGCGTTATCAGATGTGAGAATGAAGAAAATAAAAGCAAGAGGAAAAAAGATAAACAGAATTTAAATAATTTTTCGTCAGCAGAATTAAATAAATAAGTAAGAGCGCTGATGTAATGAGATTTTTCCCTCTTGTACGACTTTCACAAATTCTGCGTGTACCCTCAGAAATGACACTCTATCCTATACCTTCGATCAATACTTCTTGCTGCGTGCATTTATTTTAGTCGTGTGGTCGCCGGAAGCATCGGATCCAAACCTCCGGGACCTGGCATTATTCTCTTATTCTGCTCTGACCACTAGATTATATGAAGGGAATAAAGCTAATAAGATTAATTTGTATAAGAAATAGCAAGTCTTAATAATATGGATTTTTCATTATAATGTTAGATGATGAATACTGTACTGACTAGGTTTTCTTATTTCCACGAAAGTTTCAAGTTTAAGTAGTAATGTATTCGTGGGTAATTTTGTGAAAAGTCACATAGTAGATATATATAGTCATACTTGATATGTGTGACACAATCTATCTATTAAATTAGAGTGCCTATGATTTTTTTATGTGTGATATGTGGATATTATGGACCATCTATTAAAAAGTAATTAAATAGTATACATAATTAATTATAATATCATTTAATATATCTTAACCAAAAGTAAATTAAATAATATAATTCTAACAATATATTTTAGATCTTTAAAATTTATTTTCGTATTAATAAGTATAATTATATTATCATGAAATATAATTATATAAATTAACTTAATTCAGTTTTGATTTTAAAATATTTTTTTAAAACATATAAAATATTTTAATTATATTTTACTGACAATAAAATTAAATAATTATTTTCAAAGTATATTAAAAAAACATTTTGTTAGAATTCTTTTAAATATTTATTTATATTTTAAAATTAAATAAAAAGATATTACAATATATCTATAATCTAATTAAATTTGAGTCATATTTTGCTTTTCATGTGTTATATTTTAATTTTGGACTATTAAACACATGTTCATCTAAATTATTTAGATTACATGATATAACATATTTATTTATACATGTAATTTATCATGAAATATGTTTAACCAATTTAAATCAAATTAGTCATTAATCCGAAATTAAAATATCAATATGTATCATAAATTACACCATTCTTTTTAGGAATGACTGTATTTGCAATTATCTCCATATTTACAGATCCAGTTTCATAAAAACCTACATTCAGCTCCTTTCAGAACTGGAGTCAATCTCAGTTTTTCACATCATAAATGGGGTTAGATCCACCCTGCACCAATAGAAAAAAAACACAAGATCTTTCAGATTAAGACAAATTCTTGGTACATTGGTCTCTCTCTATAAAGGGAAGGGCCAGAGCCACAGCAAGAACCACAACAATAATCTCAGTCTATTTATTGTATGCTACACACAGAGAGAAAGGCCTCCACTTGAGCCAAGAGCAAACATATATAAGACATACCATGTAAGTAGACCAGCCTGAGGAGGTGCAACCACAAAGGGCATATAAGTCTGAGGGTGAGGAACTTGACGACGTTCCATAGCTCCATATTTGCAGGAGGCAAAGACATCCCAGGCAAGCCACCTGCATAAGTAAAGGTGGACATTCCTATATAGTATGGTTGACATTATGGTCTGAGTCTGAGGATGATGGAATTTGCAGGGCAACTCCGAACCTACACATCCCTTTCTGCATGTAATAAGGACATGATTTTTCACGCCTGGAGAGACAAGAACATAAAATTCTCTTAAAACCATGCAACTAGTGATGAAATGCAATGTAAGCAGAGGTTAAACACTTCATATAGGAATACTGCTTAGGTGGCCTAGATAGATTTTTAGAACACATTGAAAATGTAATGATAACCAGACCGAAATGTAATCTCACCTGTCGCATAGGATAACCGAGGGCATTAAACAGCACAGGTCCAGGCACGCATTCCTGTCCTTTGGGTGGTGATATTTACATGTTGCGCCATACTTACAAGGCTCCTGTCTTCAGATAATACTGAGCACAGAAGAGGAATGTGCTGGTGAAAAATCTTTAGAGAAAAAAATTGAAACAAGCATCCACTACCTTATACTATTAATACTTTCAGATAAGAGAGGACACAAACAATGTTCTGTATCATAAATGCGAAAATGCCGTTACATATTATGTAATCACTTAATAACAAGTTTAAGGACATTGCTAACCCTACATTCAGTAAACTTGCATTCACTCAGAGACAGAAACAAGTTATGTACTACGGAGAAAAGTGCACACAGCAGAACGTGATCATTAAACATCTTCGGAGAGAAAGTGAAAACAAAATCTAATACTATTAACAGTTTCAAGATAAGGAAAGACGCAAGACAATACTCAATTTGTTTCATATTAAGTGTTATTTTAACATTTTTTCTTGTTACAAAAAAATAATGTTACTTAAATTCCAATGCAACTTTCAGTTTAATATTAATTATAAATGCACTGATTTTATAAATAATTTCATTTATTCTCAAATATATCGTTGTTGAATATGTGCAAGTAATATAGAATTAAACGCATTTCAATCATTTTCATAATTTGTGTGAAAGATATCAAAGTGACATTTTTTATGAAACAGAGGAAGTATATGTTCTCGAGCATATATGACATTAAAGATTCAAAAACAAGTTTTAGGACTATTGCTAACCTAAATATTGCATTCACTCAGAGACAGAAACAGGTACTCAAAACTATTCAGACCAACGGAAGAACACAAAATAAGATAGAATTTATTGTTTGAACAAATCCAAAAAGAAAAAATCTTTGCCCAAATATTCCCTTATTCTTTCCTTTTACAATTTATTTTTTCTCGAGATTTCCGTGGGAAATTTTCGGATCTTCCTTTTGTTTTTTTTTTTGATTTCCCCAATGTTAATGCATTTCAATGTAAAATGAAGAAAATAAAAGCAGGAAAATAAACAAATTTAAATAATTTTTGTTAGCAGAATCTATACTAATAAAAGGGAGCTTTTGAGGCTTCTTTAAAATTTTTTAACAATATCTTTTAGAATCTTTTTAAAATTTATTTTCGTAATTAATTAATATAATTATAATTATGATGAAAATATAATTATAAGTTAACATTAATTTAGTTTTGATTTTAAAACATATAAAATATTTTAATTATATTTTACTGACAATTAAAAATTAAAATAATTATTTCAAATTATATTAAAAAAGATTTTGTTAGAATTATTTTAAATATTTATTTATATTTTTAAATAAAAAGATATTACAATATATCTAATCTATTAAATTTGAGTCATATTTTGCTTTTCATGTGTTATATTTTAATTTTAGACTATTAAGTACATGTTCATCTAAATCATTTAGAGTACATGATATAACATATTTATTATACATGTTAATTTATCATAAATATGTTTAACCAATTTAAATTAAAATTAGTCATTAATCCAAAATCAACCAACTATGTATTTTGAAAATAAAATCACATTTACATAATAAACAATTCACATATCTTACATTCGTTGATGTTTATAATTTTTTCAAAAAAATAATCAGTTATAAATGGAATCATATTAAATCTAATTTTTAACATATCATATATTCACTAATATATTCAATTAAAAGGGGTAAATACACATTCAAAATAAATCATATAAAAATTAATTTTCCAAAAGGATCTCAAACCCTATGAAATTGGATGAAAAATTAGAGTTAAGGTTACTAGGTCAAAGTGGCATATTTAAAGTTAAAGTTGGTGTAGACTTCTCGCTGTCAGTTCATATACAAATATTTATATTAGGTATTCAGAGCTCTGTGATGAGATACGATTTTTTTAGAAGGTAGAAACAACAAACTTAAACAATCTATAAAGTAAAATAAATGTTTAACTATAAAAATGAAACTTAACCGTATATGGCGCGGGTTCTATTCTAGTTTAGTATTAAAGTAAACTACTTTTTTCTTATCTGCGAGTGGCGGTTTATCAATACAATATTCGATAATATGTTGTACTATATTCGTTAAATATATAGTACGGAACAATCAATTCATAGTAACAACACATTGTGAGGAAGATCAAGAAGAGGAATAGGACGATGAAGATGAGAATGAGTGAAACATGAGGAGGAGAAGGCAAAGCTGGGAAAAGGAGAGAGAGAAAGGAGAAAAGGAAGTGAAGGAGGAAGAAGAGAGAAAGAATCTAAAAAAATTATTTCTATTTTATTGTTCTCAAATAGAATACAACAAATCTAAAATTATATTGTAGAAAGAAGAAAGAAAGAAGAGATATGATTAACTTCAAAAATTGTTGAGTTATTCGAGTTGAGGAGAAGAAAAAATCAACACATATGATAAAAGCGAAGAATAGACCGTGGAAAGAAGTAAAGAGATAATGTGTGATGACGGTGGTAGAAGAGAAAACGGTTGAGATAGTGGTGATAACAGTAAAAAAAAACAACAACGATGGATATGATGGTGAAAAAAAACGGTAGAGGACAATGGTGGAATTGATGATGATAGCCAAAAATGAAACAATATGCCACGGTGGTGATGGTGGTGATATTACACATAAAGGATTTTGTGTGATGGTTGAGATAAAAATAAAATTTAACACTAATTTAGTGTAATTTTAACACTAAATTTGATGTTATAGTTGGAGATATATAATGGTAGTACTACAAGTGTACTTGTACAACTAAATCTCTTCGATAGTATTAAAGTGACAATTAGGTGATACTAGCAAACACTTAATAAATAAATAAATATTATAATAGTTAACATTTAATGCAGTTTTAGGCACGAATCTACCAAGAGGCCGTTCTTCTATATTCCATCATCATTTTTTAAAATGGACTGAAATATAGTCTATTTTAACATCAATTTTATGCGTCGTATCTTTTCTTTTACGAATTTTTTAATAGTGCGTATTTCATCATGAACTTAAAAAAAAATTCAAAAATCCTATATGAACTCTTAAAATCGTGCATATATGTATGTTGACCGTCAATAATGTTAGTTCTACCGTTAACTTATCAAAACGACGTTGTTTTGGATAATCCAAACAATTAAAAATCTGCAATTTCTGGGACTCGAACTTTGGCACAGAAATATAACACCAAACATCTTAACCACTAGATTAATGTAACTTTCTTGTAGTTATTTGTAAACATTAAATGATATATATGTTTTGGTTTTATCAAATAAATCTTCCTTTTATTGTTTTAGTTTTTTTGAAATAAATATATAATTGTTTATATTTTAAATACATTTTATGAATCTTTTTTTATAAATTTAAATTAATTACTATTGCTGCAAAATTTTATTTTATATTATTATTAAAATAAAAATATATTTTAAATTTTTCAATTTTGTTTTATTTCTATAGAGCTAAGTTTATAAGCTAAATTTGAATTTACATATTTCAATTTTTAATAATTTTAAAAATATATAAATACTTGTTTTACTTTTATATTGTAATATTACAATTTTAGTAATATTATAATACATTTTAATTTGGTTTTATATGTTTGTTTTCAATAATACTAAAAGGTAATTATTCCAATCAATAGTAATTAATTTAATTTATAAAATAAAGATTCTTAAAATTTATTAAATATATAAAAAATAATAAATTTATTTTATAAAACTAAAATAATAGAAATTAATAAGATTTATTTGATAAACCCAAAACATATATCATTTACTGTTTACAAACTACTACCAGAGTGTTTCTTTAGTCTAGTGGTTAAGATGTTCAGTGTTATGTTTCTTTAGTCGTTTTGATGAATAAACGGTTGACTAACATTATTGACGGTCAACATATATATAGGCACGATTTTGAAAGTTCATATGGGATTTTCGATTTTTTTTAAATTCGTAATGAAATACGTACTATTATATAGTTCGTGAAGGAAACCGCACGACCCGTAAAGTTCGTGTTGAAATGGACCATTTTCCCTAAAATGGACACACAGATTACATGCGGGTATTGTCTGAAAAGCAATCTAATGTCCAAGGATGATAATTATCTTTTCTCCTCAACAATCAAATGTTTATTTTAGAGATAATTGGTGTGTATTACCACTCAAATTCAACTTTACGATAACACAAATAAGAAATTTAAAAGATATATTAAAATAAGTTAAGTCAAACAGGCTTTTGATATAGTATATTTGAGGAACAAAGACACAGAATATAAACAGACTTTAGGACCAAGCCAAGCCAAGCCTTTGACTCGTACACTAGAAGAAAACAAAGTTAAAGAGAGGGGGGGGGGGCAAAATTGTAAAATGGAAAGATCGATTCAAGCAGAAGAAATCTTTTTCTGCATTGCAGTTTTAGCAGACCAGGTAGGATCCACATGTAGGAAGAAGAGGAGGTGGTATTGGGAAATAGCGTAAGAGCAAATGATACTAACCTGTCAATATTGTGCCACGTAAGCAGTTGTGAAAGGTGGTGAATGGTTCTATAGTTACGTACGTCCACTTCATCCTTGCACGTGGGTTTCGACGCCGACCGGTTTGACCGTATGATAGACTTTAACGTCAAGAGTTTTTCTCCCTTTTCCCAATAATATAAGAGAAATAAAAATAGCCAAGAAAGTTTAAAGAGTTGTTAAAGGTGTGTAACCATTTGAGTCTGGTGTAAAACGAAAATCTAATGTCTTGGTCATTAGTTTAGTCTATAATTACTCTAATGCCTAAGAGCATCTAAATCTTTACTTCATAATTTATTTATTTCACTCAAAAATAGAATGAAAAATGAAATAATAAATAAAAATAAAAACCTTATTTCATTTATAGAATAATATTTTTTTCATCATCCGTTTCTCACTCTATTTTGGAGTAAATTATAGAATTGAGATGGAAATGTTCTAAAGTTTGCCTCTACTTTCATTAGAACTTAGGAATTTTTATCATCTTAATCATTTTTTTCATTTCACTAGACCAGTTGCTTTTATAGTTCAGTTACTGATTTATAGTAATTATATCTCAGGGTTGGCAAACTATTTTATTAGATTTGACGGTTGATAATCTTAACTTCAAGAGGTCAGGGCATGGTTTAGTAAAAGTTTTTAGACCTTATAAATCTTTTTAAGTCAACGATTTAGAAGTTGAAGTGAAGAGTTATATCACTTTGTTCAAAAAATTTTAAATTAATCTATTTTCATGTAAAAGTTAAACTATATATTTAGGGCATGGTTTAGTAAAGTTTTTAGACCTTAGAAATCTTTTTTTTTAAGTCAATGATTCAGAAGTTGAAGTGAAGAGTTATATCACTTTGTTCAAAAAATTTAAAAGTAATCTATTTTCATTTAAAAGTTAAACTTTATATTCACAACTTGAAAACTTAAAGCTCTGGTGCATATTAAAAACGGTATGAAAAACATAGCTTTAAACCGCTGTTTTGAGAATCAACCAAAGAAACGCTAAATACTCATTCTTTTTAATAACAAACTTGAGCTAACAATAAGCCTACGAGCCTCTTCCAAAACGTTAATACGCCTGCACAGTGATATATAAACAATCTGTCAATATAATACTTCCACTAGAAACATATTTGAAAACATAATTTGATACAAGGCCAAGGAACTTTGAAACAACACCTTTATAATTTGGGCCCACCTCAATGTTCAAGACTTGGTTGAACTGTGATTCACTTATCCTCCATCCCTAACATATATGCCTAAGATTGTGTTAAGGATAAGAACTTTAGATATTGGAGGCCAAACAACAAAGGCACAATTCTCAAGTGTTAGCTTGGGTGGTGATATACGTTAGTATTTATCTTTAGAAATACATTGGTGAGATATTGGTCACTGATCTTGGTAGGGCAGATGCATTGTGTGTTGATCCCTGCTTCAGTGAATCATACCTTCTTCCAGTGACCTTTATAATAGTTTGCAGAGAAAACGTCAAAGGTTTTTTTTTTTTGCAATCTTTATTTATACCCTTTCAACAGCACCCAAATTTTTATACTGGGGATCTTCTTAAACCAGTGTAGAATGGCGATCAATTTCTTATATGATTAGACACACCAATTCAGGCTCTGCAAATAACCAGACATCCTTCAACACTAAACACCATTTAAAATGAACACAATATCTGCAGAACGTACACTGCCTTTCTTAATGCCACAGCTTATGAGCTCACAAGAAATATGACTGCTGTTGCATGGAAAAGAAAAGTTGACTACAACCCAGTTTTTAATATCTTTTGGTCCAAAAGGCATTTGCAAAGCAAGAAACAAGAGATAAGGACTATTAGGGGAATAACAAGTCCAATGTCAAACCATAAAACAGTAAAAATTCTCTGCCTATATATCCAATAATTAATATAGTGATGAGAGGAAAGCTTTGAAGACAAATTACGTTGTTGTTAAAGTTCCACTAACAAATGCGAGATAAAAGTCCTCGTTCTTTCCAAACTTCAACTGTATATATAACCACGCATTCTTTCGTTTTAAAGAACTCAGTTTTTTTCTCTTTCAAGATCTCTATGCCACATAAAGTTTTACGTACTAGGCTCCGTTTATAACCTATTTAATTCATATTAAAAACCCATTAATCTGTCTCTAAATCAGAAAGTCACAACCATGCCTCTTTCCTTTTAGTATATTTTTAAATAATTTTTTTCAATCTTTATTTTCCTTTAAAGCTGAATTAAGAAAAAGAGGCGATATAGTCTTAATAAAATAGCTAGTTTCATAAAATTATGGAAGTCTCAATGGCCTAGTGATTTGATATTTGCTGAGTTTGTCCTAAGATCTTTGAAGTGTTCTATTTCTTTATTAAAAAACGTTTGTATTATAGTGTACAATAATAGTACAAGAAAGATATTTTCATTAGTGGCTAACTAAAATGCTTGCATGAGTTTGAGACTTGAAAATGACAAATTTTCTAATCTTTGAGCCTTTCAAGATCTATATGCTACATAAAGTTTTACGTACTTGGATCCGTTTGTAACCCATTTAGTTCAGGTTAAAAACTCATTAAATTTGTCTCGAGATGAGAAAGCCACAACCACGCCTTTTTTCCTTTTAGTATATTTATTAAATAAACATTTTCAATCTCTATTTTTCTTTAACGCCGAATTAAAAAAAAGGCGATAGAGTCTTAATAAAATAGCTAGTTTCATAAAATTATAGAAGTCTTGATGGCCTAGTGATTTAGTATTTGCTGAGTTTGTCCTCAGATCTTTGAAGTGTTCTATTTCTTTATAAAAAAATCTTTGTATTATAGTGTACAATAATAGTACAAAAAAGATATTTTCATCTATTGGGTAACTAAGATGTTTGCCTAAGTTTGAGGCCTACAAATGAAAAAATTTCTAATCTTAGAGAATTCATCAAACTAAATGTCGTTTTGATTTAACGGTTGACTAACATATGAAAAACACAATTTGAAATTTATATAGTTTTTTAATTTATGCTTAGTTCGTTAGAAAATATGCACTATACCAAATTTTGTGTAGAAAAAGAAATGACTTGCAAACTTCATGCTGAAATTGACATTTTTCCATTTAGTATTTACTCATTATGTTTCATAATTAAGTGTCACTTTAGATTTGTGCACACAAATTAAAAAAACAATTAATTTTACATATTTTCTATATAAAAACAATTAATTATACATCTAACCATATTTCAACCAATAGAAAAATAAATTGTAGTAGAAAGTTAATAACTTTTGCATCGAAAGTCGAAAACGACACTTATTTTGTACCCAAAAAATCTCTACAACGACATTAATATGAAACGGAGATATACGACATTACAATTCCTATTCATCTTTGACACCTTGTTTCACTCTCTGTTTCCGCCTGCAAGACAAACCAAAAATGCAAATTGAAATGTAGAGAATATTCCACCAGAGAATTATCAATAAATATTTCAATATTTATTTTTGAATCCTATTTTTTGGTATAAATACTACTATTTTCTCTTTGGAATACTATTTGTTTCCTATTCCATGCCTATATAATAATACAGTCATACCATCCACCTCCATGCTTCTCTACAATAGTCATTTTCTCTTGTGTCTCTGTAACTTCTTCTTGTTTCCGTAGAAAATATTAAGCATGAAAACACTTCCTCAATTCTTCTGTTGGTTCATCTTTTTCTTTTACTTTTTTGTGTGTTTGATGAAATTAGTTGATGTATACTTTTTGTTGTAATATTTTTGTTGTCTAAATAGATTTAATCGCACGTTCACTGACATGATTCGTTCCATATGTCTGATTTTGGTAGTAGTTATTGTTATTAGTCTGCTTTTTGGAAAATATCTTAGTGACCCTTTGGATTGGGTGGGAATATGTGGCAAATCTTACGTCTTTTATTTCTGCAAATTGCAAATTTTAAGTCTTTTCTACAACATACCTTGAAGAAACTTAGGATTGGGACTTAACGTGGTGCAAGTTTTGTCATTTTTGATCAAGGTAAGATGTTAGGTTTGTTTTTACATTCTAGGGGGTTTATTACCATTTTGGTGCTAATGGATCATGTTGGTGCAATCTTAGTGTCGTATGATTCTTGTTGACTAATCATAGACTTTTTATTCTCTCTAGAAAATGTCTCATCAGGTAGTATAATGGGTTTGAACTAACTAGTTGCTTCTTTAGAGAATTATTATATATATATATTCTGGATGGAAATTGTACAATTCTCTTTGTTATTTTTATTTTGTTCGTGTGTTGCAATTTGAGTTATTTAAAGAACAACAAAAAATGATGCTTCTTTTACTATCAACCCTCTGAAACAAGACACTTTGTTTTAAGATTTCGTTGGAAAAACGAAATAGTGATCTTAGTGATAATGTGGTATACTTCACAATGTGAACTCAAGGGATGGATGTGAAGTTTCCCATAAAATGGTCATCCCGTGGAGGAGGAAAGATAATGGACATAAGAAAACATATCGTTTGCAATAGATGACTGAACTTGAAGAATATTAGTATGTTAGTATTCATGATATTATATATATATGTGTGTGTGGTGAAAGTATATAGCATTGAGCCCACTTCTTCTAAATAGTTAGCTAAACTTGGACTTCTAACTCTTATATCAATGAATATCACCAAAATTATGACGAGTATATTCATTTGCTGCAGATGTTACAAGAGACAACGACACAATTTTTCATGTTTGGATTAATATTGTTAATGAATGAATACGCAAATATCATGGTATGAAAGTGAACAAACTTTTGAGAGAAGCGATGCAAGGGTTATAACTCGTATAAAGCAAAAATGAACCCTCTAAAAAACCATGCCCAAAAAGTTTTGTTTCTTACCGAACTATGCCCAATGCTAGGAAATATAAGTGATATTCTAGGTTATAGTAATTTTTGATTAAACTTTCCTTTTATGAATATACCACTTACATCAATCACTTTTCTCATAAAAGGAAAACATTTTATTGACTAATTGCAACAAATGTAATAACTATCGTCTTCTTTCACTCTCTAAATTTGTTTGTACTAGATTTGACCACCTCGTTGTAACTTGTTTAATAACCTATTTTAATTTGAGTCTTTCTTTCTTTTCTCCATAGAGGTTAAAAATTAAATTTTCAAAACAACTTTTAGATGTTGATGAATGCTCTTAATTGGCGATCGTTTTCTAAAGAAACAAGTGAAAAACCCTCCATCAACATAAGCTCGTTACTTAGTGAAATATATCTATCTTGAATACCAAATGTTAAATACCATTACAATTAAGTTTTATACTTCGTATCATCATTTATGACTAAAAGTGACAGAGTTTTTGTTTGTATCAACAAAAAGTAGTTTACTAAATTTTTTTACAAGATATTCAGTCCCCCACACAGACAATAGATATCCACCAACCATATTCTAGAAACTTATCAAAAGAAAGAAATATAAGAAGCATAGGTGACCAAAATCATCAGTGAGATAACGCAAAACTACAATTTATTGTTCAAATCCTCATTGTTTAGGTCAGTTTATGATTGTCTAAGCAATTTGTGATTGATTAACTATTAACTGCATCGTGACTGTTTATAATACTCAAATGTGTGCATATTAAAGAAAGATACCTTCTTAAGACGTAAGAAAACAGATGATACATGTGAATTGCTATTTCAACTGAAACTAATAAGGATATAGATTGTGGCATCTTTAACTGAAGGTGAAACCAATCATTTTACAATCAAATAAAGTCTGCTATAGTCGTTTGTAGCTGTTAATTAATAATTGATTCAAGCTCTGATTTTGAATGTGGTTGATTAAGATTTTGGATAACTTATGGAAAGTTTCGGCGTCTGCCATCGTTGAAATTTCAGATGATGACCCAAATCAAACTGTGAATGGGTACAGATACAAAAAAAAAACTTCTTTTATTTGTCAAAATACGATTTCTCTGATCCAATGAAGAAACATGAGATGTAAAAACAAATTAAATTGATTTTAAGTTAATTAAATTAATCTAAATTATTAATATGTGGAAATAGAATATTAATTTTCACTTATCTATTTAGGGCTGACCGGTGTAACCGCAGCGGTTGCGGCTGCAGTTGCGGGCGTTTGCGGATGCGGGTGGTTGCGGTTTTATGCGTTATTAAGAGATTGGATGACTGGTAAAACGGTTAAAAATTGTTGTGTTTGCGGATACTTATGACTGCGTTAACTACCAAATGCAAAAGTGGTTAAATATAAATGAACAATATTTATATTTTGTATAATTTATAAAAATATTGAAAATCATATTATTATAATAAATATAAAATTATATTTATAAAATTATATTTATAAAATTATATTATAAAATTATATTATTAATTTTTTAAAAAAATATAGAAATATTTTTCTTTAAAGTTTTATAATATAAATTAAAATATAATTATATATATATATATATATATAATATATATATATTTATTATTTCAATTTCAAATTTTAATTAAATAGTATTTATTTTTATTTATATAGTTTTTTTGAAAAATTAATAATTTTTGACTCTCCCACAAGCGCAAACGCTAGCTGAAACCAACTTTTGAATTTTAGAGGTTTATAGTGGTTTGAAGCGATTTGAAGTGATTTATGGCGTTTTGTATGATTGTTGCAAAACGCCAACAACCACAAAAGCTGCATTTGCGGTGTAGTGGGAAACCAGTCACGCCCTTACTTAATGCAAATTTTATATTTTGACTCTTGTGTGTAGTTTTAAAATAAATACAATTTTTTTTTGGTGTTATTCCAACTAGTTCTTTAAAATTATATGATTTAGCATTTACAAATATACTATATAAATATGTTAAAAATAATATGAGTTTCATTTGGATTATAGAAAGTTGAGGATAATATGTTGATGTCATGTAAAATTTAGTATTTTTAATATGTTAATGTTATATGTGTATAGTTTCTGCTATATGTGTATCATCACTCACATCTTATGAACAAGAGTGATTGTCCCTGCTGTACCCAACACTTTACTAACAATCAGATAAGGTCTCTTTGCTCAGAATTTGTTTGCTATATGCTTTTGTGGGATGATTATAGCCACACTTTTATGTTTGGAGATGATCCAAGCACACGAAATGCAAGGCCACATGAGAAGAACCACAGTGGCTCCATCTCCAATCCTCTCAACATAAGAGGGGGAAATCCATCCATTAGGTGATTTTCAGAACAAAAGGTAGAGGGAAAGGCACAAGGAAGCTCTCATGGAATACCAAAGAAGGATGCACTGAGTGGATCAGATTCCCAAAGGTTGAATCAGTCAACCGTCTCAATGGCCAGAAAGAAATGGATCCATGCTCAGGTTTGTTGTTTCTTGTGTGCTCATCATCTTGGAAATGTCACTTACTTTGGAATGGTATGAAGATAATAGGAGTAAAAAAAAGATAATAGGAGTAAAGTTTCAGATAGTTATGTATTAAAGAGGAAACATAACTGATTGAATTAAACTCCAGTAATATTCTACAATAAGTACCATGCCTAGCCACTCGTCTTTTAGTCGGCTGGATCAGTAGCTCAACAGTGTGAGCTTGTGGGTAGAATATGAATCTTCTTACTGAAAGGAGGTTTGTGGTTAAAGCTCACATTGGTGGTTTGCCATAAAAAGCCGATTGGCTTCATTGATTAATTTTGCACTGATTACATGTAGAAATAGAACTAGGAATAGAGTTTTGGTCTTTATATAGAAGCCGCTTCTGGTCTCTCTAGTAATGGACCAAAAACAATCACCATATATTATTATAGACGTATAAATGTTCTGTGAATTCTGTGTAATGGAATCTAGATAATTTCAATAAGATACTTAAAAATCTGGATGATCCTATGTATCTATCTGTAATTGCTTGTAGATGTAATGGTTTTTGACTTCTCTTCGGTACGTTCTAAAATCTTGTGGAGCATGCATTTACATACCCGTTGAATCATATTTTCAAAGCCATGCCCTTGTGACATAGATCATGCATCTCCATTACTGGAATGATTGACAGTGGAAACTTATATGTCGCGTTTGTTGAATAAAGTCTAGTTGTGATGCATCATGATAAGCATTTACACTTTGTTTTCTTAGTATTGCATAGAACAATGTATGTCCAAGCTTCTAAATTATCAGATTGTTAAGTTTTAGTGACCAATCTATCCAGTGGACTACTTTGGATTAGTTGAAGATGGATGTGCATACTTTTCAGGTTGTAAATGAACCGGCAGATATACAGTGTCCAGTTGTGGAGATGACAACTCGTTCTAAACTTAGTTGTCTGAGTTGGAATAGGCATGAGAAAAATCATATAGCAAGCAGTAATTATGAAGGAATAGTTACTGTGTGGGATGTAAATACTAGACAGGTGAGTACTTTGTCCTACTAATCCAGCACCGCACCTTTAAGATAATCTGTATACCACTTTTACAGATTGGCTAGCTCTTGTCGTAAATTATAACCTATTGTGATCTGTGTTTGAACCAGGTTAAAGTTTGGTGCTCAAGGCAGGAAGCTAGTGTGCTTAAGACTGATATGAAAGCAAACATATGTTGTGTCAAGTACACTCCTGGCTCAAGCAATTTCATTGCGGTATATACTCTCAGGAGTCCACCAACTTTACATCTCACATTAATTTCCTATTCATGTTTGAGCTACCTGATCATGATCAGCTTGACACGATCACACATCTTCAGATCTCATCGTTGGTTAGATAGAGAGACTTGGACTTTTAAGGCTGTTTGACTTATTGCAGGTCGGATCGGTTGATCATCACATCCACTATTATGATTTAAGAAACATAAGCCAACCACTTGATGTCTTCAATGGACACAAGAAAGCAGTTTCCTATGTGAAGTTTTTGTCCAACAACGAGCTCGCTTCAGCATCTACAGATAGCACGCTACGGTTATGGGACGTCAAGGACAACTTGCCAGTAAGATTACTTCTCGAGATTGCATACAAAGAAACAAGTCTTGGCTACTTTGTTCAATATTTACTTTGCGTTTTATTTTCAGGTTCGGACATTTAGAGGACACACTAATGAGAAGAAACTTTGTGGGTCTAACAGTGAATAGCGAGTATCTCGCCTGCGGAAGCGAGACAAACGAAGTATATGTATATCACAAGGTTCACAAAATCTAAACCTCTGCTCCATTTTAACAGTTATAGGTTACACATTGAATCTCGATGTGTGATGCAGGAGATCACGAGACCTGTGACATCGCATAGATTTGGAACACCACACATGGACGATGCAGAGGAAGAGGCTGGTTCATACTTTATAAGTGCGGTTTGCTGGAAGAGTGATAGTCCCACGATGCTGACTGCGAATAGCCAAGGAACCATCAAAGTTCTAGTACTCGCTGCCTGATTGTAAATAAATATTTTCAAAAATTTAAAGCTTCTTGAATAAATAAAAACGACAAATTTCACCATATGTTGTATTTAGTGGCAAAGTTATAGAGAGGTCAGTTTTATCCAAAGCAGGGTTCATCACTTGGTAAGCAAGTTTGTATGATAATGCTTGACTTGGACCCCCTCAAGAAGACTTTGTATCAAAATGTAGATATCTCACGGTTCCTTAATCTCTATAGTTTATGGGTATAATCAAAATGTTGGTTATGTTCAACTGCTTAACTAGAAATCCATAACTGCGAAGGATAAATTGAACTATGGCTGTGTGATTTTATTTGGGTTTGCTAGTGTTCTAAAGATTTCGTGTAGGTTTAACGAGGTCCATACTTCAAGTTTTATGTCCTATTTTTTTTTTTGGAAGAATTAACTGGTAGATTCATTGGAGCCAATTTTATATCCATCATCCTTCTCTTTTAGAGAGAAGATTTTACCATTTTCCTCTTCGTATGAATAGAGATGTTTCTTCAGACTTGTTGTAGAGCGTCTGTTTCAGTTTTTTCATCGATTTGTTATTTTGTGGAGCGATCTTTAGAAGATCAGAAGATGTAATCGAGATTATAATTTTTGTAGATGAAGTTTGGACCTCAACGTTACATTATGTGACTATTCTCCAGCTATCCGATTTTGTCGTGAAGGCTCCTTCGACACATCCAAGCATTTTCTTGAATTCACTTTCATCTTCGTTAAAAACTTATTCTACTTGATTTATATATATGTCCTATTTTCTTATTATGGTAAAAGAGAATGGATAAATCTTTTTTTTTATTGTATGGAAAAAGTTTGAGTAATAAACGAAAGTAAGTTTGTGTTAAAAAAATAAAAATCAAAATGTTGTGACATGATAAGTCAAAAACCTTGACTTACCTACACTGCGTTCAGTCCCATGCAATAATAAGTCATTAATATGTGTGCATGTAGCAAGATCGTTTAGGTAGATCCACACGATAATTGAAGATTTTGTGTCATCACTGATACTATATAGTACTTAATTACTCTAAAGTAACTTATAAAAATGGGACTGTGTAGTGTGTACACGTTCTCATTAAACGGCCATGTTAGTATTGTAATAGTAATCCTTTTACATTTGGATACGTAACTACTCTGGAATGGCATGAAGTCTATGAACATGCATAGTTTGGGAAGTTTGAATCTCATGGCCTTTTAGTTATTAAAAAAAAAATTCCTTTAAACGTTACATACTTCACTTGCTCATCATAGTCATTATAATTATAGGTGGATTTATACAATAATTGCTCATCCAAGTCTTTGACGTTGTGTTTTGTAACTCATAACCAAGGAGTCAAAACCTTTTTTGAAAGACTTTTTCACAACGAGGGGGACACATTGAATGTGTTTCTTCCCTTTAAGCAACCATATCCATCAAATCCTTTTATTTATTTTATTTTTGAAAAAAAAATCCTTTTATTTTAGACCACAGTTTTTCTATCCTGCATGCTTTGCTCATGTATAACTTAATTACGTATAGCTCATAAACTCAAAACCACTAATTTCACGAAGAAATAAGTCTCAAAACCACAGCTTAGCTTATTATGTTAACTAATCATATAGTTAACGGACTTAGCAAGTTATATCAGTTGATAATTTCTAGATTTTACATAATTGCTTAGTACAAACACGCGAAATACGATCGATCACGTACGTTAATAAGGATGTAGCAGTATAGTAATTTAATTTCAATAAAATATATGTACAGCTCGATACTCGATAGGCACAAATAATTGGATTTTTCGTTATGGTAAAAGGCTAAAACCAATCGTTTCACGGTTGCCACATAATCCTCCATTTTAAATTATATATTCCCTTGAAAATGTATGTTTTTAAAAAAAAATTATTGTAAACAGATATATATATTTTATATTTTTAATATATTAATTAATGATAAACTATAAATTTTAAAGTATTTTTTAAAAATTTATTAATTAAAAATTATTAAAAATAGTTAACTACGAAAAATAAGATATTGGTAACTAAAATTTTATATATTTTTAATATGTATAAAAATCTTAAATATACATATTTTTGTAACAAAGGGAATAACGTTTTAACTCAATATACAAATACAAAAAACTACTATTTATCAAAAATATTATTAAATTACAATTTTAAATTAATTTGTTTACAATAGAAATAATAAAAATACATCTAGTTATACATTTTTGATAAATTTAAAACTATATAGATTTGTGCAAATTTCATATGCTAAGAAACAACAAACTTTCTTAAACATCATGTATATTATTAAAAGGGAGGTACTATAAGTTTCCAAGTTCACATCGTATAATAATACTTATGTTGGTCGAGTTACGTAACCATATACCTATGAAATCTAAAATGTGATGTATTGTTTGTTTGTTTCCGTCGATAATCTAAACGTCGTGTATAAATTAAGTATATTAAATAGTTCAACATTTAACTAGTACTACTGATTCGAATAACATGTACTCAACCTAACCATGAGTACATTCATCAGTAAAGCTAATGAATATGAATTAAGTAAGCACATCCCAGTTGATTGATTAAGAACCATTAGAATAAATAATAGGCACTAACCCTAGTAATCACCCATAAATTCCATAATGATGGGCTTCACAATTATGAACTTTTCTCTGGTTTCAACGGCTCTAGTTAATTTAAATACGGTGGGCACATGGTCCTCGCCACGAATAAATTGATTATTTAATTTGAAATGTAATCCCTAGTTTTTGTAGCAATAATCATTTTCTCCACAATCATTAAAAAAGTCATTGTCTCCATATATAATAAACATCTTACTCATGGTATTCGTAATATTTGGTAGAAACTTTAACAAAAATAAAAATTATAAATAATACAAATATTAGCAACTAAACCATAATAACTTTGGGCGTGCCTGTTTTAGCCAAAAAATATAGGAAAATTTTGAGAAATATCATTTTAAAAAGTATTTTCCAAAATTTCCCCCATTTTTTTTTTCAAAATGTTAAATGGTATCATATAATTTATGACTTTGTATGTGTTTTAAGTAAGAGAATCTTTGAAAATGCCAAAACATTGTTTCCTTTTTGTATGTTTATGATACTTTATCGAATAAATATGAAATAAAATTATGTTTCAAAAAATGAAATACAATTTTTGTGGCTTTAAATCGAATATTTGACCACTTGATCCAAATAATCGATCAATAATTGCTTCGTTTTCTTTATGAACTATTTTCTTTTTACTAGTGTCTAGTGAGGTTAGATTGATTCTATACACGAGTGATTTTCATAATTTGCGGCTGGACCGTCAGTACAGTAAATTATTCCGAATATATAATTTAACTGAGAAGACCATATTAAAACAGTTTTATCATTTGAGAAGTCTACAAAAGTAAATAATTATTAAGAAAGAGTCCAGTTTTAGTCCAGTTTTACATGATGAATCACCGTATATCAAAAGGCTTTGTTGAGTTTAATTTTGAAATGTAGATACCCAGTTTTTTTTTTTTTGTTGGAGGGTAAGAAATATTTTTTTTAGCTTTGCCTATTTCTTCTAAGTCTATATATTAATCATTGAAATATTCCAATATCATATAAAATCTAAATATCCGTCGTCGATTGTGTGAATGTTAGCTTTGCCTATTTCTTCATCTATTAGTCTATATATTAATCATTGAAATATTCCAACATCATATAACATCTAAATATCCGTCGTCGATTGTGTGAATGTGTGTGGATATATGAGGCATTACTATCAGTCTGGTCCTACTAGGCCGATTCGATAACTTCGACCACAATTAGAAATGAAGCTTTGAACTTTTTAGTTTGAAACAATTTATTCTTTTTTGTGATACCGCAATATAGAAATAAATATGTACTTTTTATCAAATACTATTAGTATATCAACAATATATATAAAAGATTTTATGAATATTAAAACATTTTTTGTCATCAAATATTAAAACTTATACAACCGTATATACAACAATCTGATCTTTCGAGCTGGTGATCAAGTAAATTCCAACGTTTTAGATTAGTGTATTTATTTATGATTCTGTGATCTAAATGATAATCAAACTCACTTGTCTAATCAAAATGCAAACTCATATATTAGCATCTACAGTAGTTGTGGTTTTAAGCGTTATTAAGATATTTATAGAATTGGTAAAATTGGTATGTTTCCAGAATACTACTTATGATTGATTAACTATTAAATGCAGTAGTGATTAATAATTAACACTTTATATAATTATAAAATTATAAAATTATATCTTTATAATAAATATAAAAATTCCCTAGACATTATTTGCAAAGTGATTGTGACACATGTCCTCTCTACAATCAATTTTACAAAATAAATGTGACATGACACACAAAAAAGATGACATGACATATAGCTAAATGTGACATGGATGACTATAATTAATGATGATTTATATTTTTGGTAATATTTTTAAAATATGGTAGCAAAATATACATCATCATTAAAGTAAATCTATTCATTTTACGACATTAAATAATATAATAATATTTTAATTTTTTGAAATATTATTTATTTTTACTACCAAAATATATTTTCAATTTTTTCTACGATATTCTAAGAAAATATAATTTTTAATCGTAATACCATTTTTTATATTTACAAATTTTAGAAATATCATTAGTTTTTTTTGATAATTATATTTTATAATAAACTTTAATTAATTTATGCAAGTTGATTTAAGATTATAATTTAAAAATATATATAGATCTATTTTAAATAAAATTTAAAATAAATAAATTATTTAATTTATCTTAATTTTAATTTTAGGTTCAACTTAGTTGAAAATATTGTTTAGAAAATAATTAAATTTAAAAAAATTAGATATAATTTAAATTTAAAAATCTTATTGCTGCAAATGGTGCAGGAAAACACCTAGTATATTTATAAAATCATAGTAATATATTTTTTTTAAAAACTATTGGAAATATTTTTATTTTATTTTTTATAATATAATTTAAAATATAGTATATATTAGTATTTATATTATTTCAATAAAAAATAATTAAAAACTATTATTTTTATATTTATAAGTTAAAATAAAAACATATTATATACCTTTCCGCAACCGCAAATAATAATGGAAATCAATTTTTAATTTTGAAATGTTTGGAGCGGTATAAAGCAATCTACAACATTTTATATGTGATTGTTGTAAGGCCAAAAATCGTTACCAACCACAAACACAACGTTTACGGTTGATAAAGACAAAACCACTAATAAAGTAAAATTCTTAAATATCATCTAACTGAGAGTTTTGTGCCAGCTTTTTTTCTTAAACAACATTTACTTAAACCTGGGAGTTCAATACATAAGAGTATCATCAATATAAATAGCTGATTTTGCAAGCATGTAACCTAAACAGTTTTGAGCTCTCCGAAGGAATAAAAACAGATGAAATCGAAGGTAAAAGATAGAGACTCGATATCCATGAGAGCCCAAAAGAGTTTCATTGGATATGTTTTCGAGTTGATAGCTCTAGTGAATTCCTTAGATTCAACTATAATGTGATAATAATTAGTTAGGTAAATGACTATAGACCTTTTAGTTTCAGAAAATACAAAAAAGCTGTTTGGAACCATATTTACCATAAACAATATGTAATTAAAAAAAAAAAAATACATGGTAGCTTTTTAAAATATCATGCTATTCAAAAGTATAGTCCTGACTATAGTTTCAATCAAATATTACAAGACTTTTATTTGACTTAAACTTGCATTTCATGCTGTTAATTGTGAATTAGAATATCTTTTTAAAAGACAAACGAACTTTCACTACTAAATATAAATATATTCGAATAGTGGTGTATTTTACCATCGGTTCACATGGTTGGAGACAAAGAATATTTAGATAGACAGAGAATATATTTATACGATATGATTTTTGTCTTGTCCTTTTGGTTTGAAGAGAGGTTGGAATGATTGGATCGGCTTCTCTTCTCGTCTTCTCTTTTTCTTTCACACAGTGACCAACTCGAGAACAGAAAATAATCGGAGAGATAGGAATGACATTCCCACTTACTAAATGTTAAGTCACTTTAAGTGGAACAATAATTCAAAACTCCCTTTACAAAAAAAATAATTCAAAACTTAAAGTAAATAGTTTTCTTTTAGCTAAAACTTTTTCATTTGACCAATTCAACCCTAAAATAGTAATTGCCAATTATGTCTACATTTCCCAATAAGTATAGCTGGACATTTGATTCTATATAATTCCCTTTACTTGTAAAGTTTGGGGAGTTCATAACTCAAAAAAAAACATAATATACTACTTTCATTATTATTTTTCAAGTAGTTCAATTTATAGCATCTCATGGTGTGATCCAAATAAGTTTTACAAGACTCTTGAAAATTAATATTGAAGACGAAGTTGTAATGATAGCTAAAGCATGCTTTTGAAATTATACAACTTTAAAAAAAAATACATATACATTTTAACAGTAATACTACCTATTAATGTGTGTCCTTAGGTCTAACGATATGGTGTTAACAACATTACACTAGTTTTAAGCATCTACATAAGAATACATATCTATTCACTTTACTTGATTAAAATGGTCATGGAATCTCTTTAAAGGAGTCTTAAAATACCAATTTTAACATTTTATCGAAAGGACAAGAACACATAATACTAATGGTGGTATCAACCATGTGAGGTGACGTGTCTCTTTTTCAATACTAAGTTTTTTATTTTTAGTCCGCAGATTATTGTGGAAGGGGCTATCGACGAGTTAATAAGTTATTGCATTCATTTCATTTCTTTTGTTTGTATTTGTCTGTGGTCAATTATATTAGAAGCCCCGCCGAGAGATTGACATAGGCCTGGGCATTTTAATCTGTATCCGAGGACCCGACCCGGAACCGATCCGAAAATACAGGTTCGGGTCCAGAACCGGAACCGAAAATTTTACCCTATTGGGTCTAATGATGGAGAACCCGTAGGTAGCAGGTTCGGGTCCAGAACCGACCCGGGACCCGATCGGGTATTTTTGGAACCGAAGATTATT
Organism: Moricandia arvensis; assembly: GCA_905132765.1. Taxonomy (NCBI): domain Eukaryota; kingdom Viridiplantae; phylum Streptophyta; class Magnoliopsida; order Brassicales; family Brassicaceae; genus Moricandia; species Moricandia arvensis. The sequence goes on from CAJHQP010000353.1 coordinate 24,056, forward strand.
AGACTTAATGATTTTTTTGTGTGTGTTTTGAATGGTAACTTGATCATGTTTTAAGTTTATTAGTTATGATTACGGTAATTGCACTACTGCAGTTTCAGAATGTGTTTTTTTCGTTATGGGGTTTCAAAATTGCAGGTTTGAAGTTCGGGTAATGTTGCAGATTAATGGGTACAAGTAGACCCGAAACACATATTTAGACCCAAAACTATGTAGAAACGACCCGAAATATCAGGAACCGACTCGAAAACGGACCCGAAATACCTGGATCCGACCCGATACAATAAAGAATCGAAAAAATTTAGGTATATGCGGGTACGAGATAAGTGGACCCAAACCGACCCGGACCCGATAAGACCCGACCCGGAACCGACCCGAGTTTTTTAAAGTACCTAAATCTCTAGGACTCGGACCCGAAAAGACCCGATCCGAACCCGACCCGAGGACCCGGATGCCCAGGCCTAGATTGACACGAAAGAAAAAAGTATGTCTCTTGCGTAGGAGCTCCACAGTGTTGGATAATCTTCATAACAACACATTGTATTAATTATTTCATAAGTATTCCAACTATTTCTTCGGGTTGCCAGCATTATTCAATTTCAAAGACTTATCAAAAAAATATATATATTCTATTTCAATGGCAAATTATCATGCATTATTATCAGGACTCTAGAAATGTCACTGTATCAAAATTATTCCACATTATTTTCTGTTATCTCCCGGCCCCGTCTTATTACCAATCATAATCCTAAAAAGGAAAATTCTCTTTATGGAAATCTAATTTCAAAAATGTATTGAGCTTATCAATTATCTCTAGTCCCATCTTCCAAAATGATTTCTTTATGAGCCAAAATGTAATGTATTATAATTCACCTGAAGAAAACCTTTGTAGATGAGACTGAATCTCTAGTCCCATCTTCCAAAATGATTTCTTTATGAGCCAAAATGTAGTGCATTATAATTCACCAGAAGAAAACCTTTGTATACAAACAACCTTAGTTTGTGAACTTTTTGAGATAGGAAAAAAGAACTCAGATAAACATAAATGTATATAAGTATTTTTTTTAAATATCTTTTTCCATATTTTAAAACACACTAAACTTTAATCACAAAATCATCATTTTGTTTGATTAAATGTTTTAAATAAATGTAATTCAATAAGATTTTAATAAATTCAGTTACTTTTATGTTAATTATTTTTCTTTATTAACTAATAAAATACATAATTTTCAAATTTTATATTATATTTCTAAATATTTTTCCTTTGGAAACATAAGAAATATGAGATTAAAATTGGTTGAAAACTTTCAAATTTATAGCATTACTTAATTTTACGACTTGAAGTTTATCGAAGCAATTGCTGCACTAATGTTAAAACATAAATTTGAATTAAAAAGTTGATTATAACAAAAACACTAGTAAATTGCAAAAATTAGGGTTTGTTTGTACATTGAGCTCCTTACGGTATGTGGAGCCAGCTCAGCTCGTGGCCCAATAACCTTTCCCAAATCTGAAGCATATTCCACAGAATGTGCCTTTTCGATTTTCCCATTAGTTATTTATTTTTTGTATTTTATTATTTTCCTTTTTAGAAATTGAACGACGAAAAAGAAACCGGCTTGGGACGAATTGGGTCTTCTAAATATACAAAATTTTGTTCTGTAAATCTACTAAAAAAATGTTCTTATTCTTCATTAATACGATATCATTTACACTGATAAACTACGTATTATATACGATCTAATGATCTATGGTCAAATCCAATGGTTAAAATTAATAACAAAAGAACGAAAAAAATGAATAACAAAAGATTCTATACTTGTTATATCTCTATGTATATTTTATAAGTTTTGGCTTTATCTCCAGTTTTATTTATCTTAAATAACTGTTTTTAAAAATAGAGCATTATTTCCATTTATATTTTGTGAATATTGTATATGACAATAACATGACGTGGATGGCACAACGATTGAACCAATTAGAAGTTTTCGACTATTTAAACATTAGAGTGGAACACATTTTTTTGGCTAGTGGAACACATTTGATCAGTGATTGAACCAAACCATACGTGTTTAGTTTCGGGCTTTGAAATTTTCCGCGTCTTCCTCCATATTATATATGATCACTTGAACATTGATCTAAAATTGTTACAAATTTCTTAAAATGTCTAATTTAAGTTATGTGAACAAGGAAAACTGCACAATCTTTGGAGCCATTTGCAGCATATTTATTGATTCGGAGCTCATGAGAGTCCACACAGTCTTTTGTAGGATCGATATGTCTTGTTGCTATACAATCTAGTAGTTGAGCTGATAAACATAGTATCCGCAATTTTTTACTTCTCAGCTTTTGTCATCATTATAATATGATTTGTAATTCGCATATCTTAGCTAATTAATCATTTTTGTATCGTATATAATTTACACACATCCTTGTAGACAATACTAGCACAAATCACTAACATATGTGTATGTTATACTATCATTTATATTTTTTATATTTACATAAAAAAAAAAATCGTGAAACAAAGGAGCAAAAATCATCAACTGTTAGATGTTTTATAACAAATAGCACAACATGAATAACAGTCTTAAATAGTGACAGTAGCTACTAACATTTATGCAGAATTGTAAACACACGATGATGGAAACCATGAAGCCTAATATATATATATATATATATATATATTATCATAATTATTCTACATTTATAAAACTATAAGACATACTACACCAGTTTGACAAAATAGACAGCTATATATTTATAAAATATACAAAAAAACAGCCGGTTTTATACAATTGAATTTAAAATTATATATGTATATACGGAGGGAGTAACAACAACATCCTTTATTGTCAGCAGTTTCATGATTTTTTTTGGCTCGGAATTTTTTTTTTACTTTTACTCTTAATTTATATGTTGAAATAACGGGTTCACTTGATCAGCACCAAAGTTTTCCTTCAATTTAGTTTTAACTTAATTAGTTGCTATAAAATTGTATTTCTTTGGTGTACGGTTTGAATATGTAGTTTGATAATATATATATATATATATATATATAACATAGTGTATTATAGTATGGTATATACGTGCGAAAATCTTATACAAAGTATCTACAGAAAAACAATCAACTAACTTAGCTTGTTATACCAGTTTGTCATATTCTGTTTCTGCAAATGAAATGATGTAGAATTTTGGCGTATGTATACTTTACATTAACTTTTTCACACGAAAAAAATATTATATATATTTTTCATATATCCCGCAAAACTGAATTAACATCATGCAAGACTTTTAAAATTAATTAATAGAAAAACACACGTAAGTCTCATTCACCATCTCCTCCAAATTATTCTTTTACTTTTCTTTTTAATCTCTCTAAAGTCACAAAAGCGACAACAAAGTTTCTCTCTCTCTACAATGGTATGTCTATATAAAGCAACAAGGTTGTCGAAACATAACGACCATCTCCTTTACTTCTCCATAACCAAACCAAGAAAGCAAAAACAAGACAAGAGAGGGAGACCTTCCGAACTCGTTTTGAGGATGAAACTTATTGAGAAGACGACGATGAACAAGTTTATCAAGGAGGAGGAGAAAGAAGATGGAAGCAGGATCTTCCAGACCATCGAAGTAGCTAAGGTTGACCACAGGAGCAACGTCTCTCCTTCCCCGCCGTCGGCTGGTACCACCACACCATTGCTAGAGGTTTCTGCGGACGAGGAACTTAGCCTGCTTCCTCCGTTGAACTTTGCGATGGTCGATAATGGTATTTTCCGGTCTGGATTCCCAGACTCGACCAACTTCTCCTTCCTCAAGACTCTTGGCCTTCGCTCAATCATGTAAGCATTTTGATTTCTATATAAAAACAGATATGTTGGAATAGTTTATTCAAGATTCTCTTGTTTCTCCAATAGATCGTTGTGTCCAGAGGCGTATCCTGAGAACAACATGCAGTTCCTCAAATCCAGTGGAATTAAGCTTTTCCAATTTGGCATTAAAGGCTCAAAGGTTTGTGTCTACTTTTGCTTCTTTTTTTTGAAAAAAAATGTACTGTATTATGTTGACACTTTCTTGCTAATCTTGTGTCCACCAATGCCCACTTATATTTGGTTTGATCATTATCTTTCTTGCTCTGTAATTCTAGTTTACCAAGTGTTGTTACCTCAACTAAAGTACACAATGCAAATCGTAAAGGTCGCATTAATGAATGACACTTGGGACAAAGTAATATGTATTTCCTCTGTTTTTAGTACTTGACGTTTTTTAAAAAATTGTTCTAGATTAGATTACGTTTTCAGTTTCAATATAAAATTTATTGACTTTTATGTTATATGTTTATGTTATATAACTTTATATTTTGAAGTCTATTTTATCGATAGAACTTGTAGTTAAATGAATTACTAATAATGTTTTGTTTAGAAAAATATATAAAAAATAAAATATTTTTAAATTGATGTGCATGATCCTAAAATGTTACTTAAATGGAAGGAATAATAGAGAAAAATAATGTGACAAGTGTTCAATTTTTTGAACAAAAAAAAAACTAATATTAGAACTCTCAAAAACCTCTCTATATACCATAGTGACAAGTGTTTCATTTTTAGAGAACCCTCGTTTCCCTGAATCACATAAAGGGAATTCTCAGAATTTAAAGTTTCATATCTTAAAATTTGCAGTGTCTCCCAGGACTAGAGAACGAGGTTTGGTTGCATCTTTTGAAGCATCAGAGAGAGGGCTCATTCACAAATGGAAATTCCAAAACCACGGTATTAATCTCATTACTATTTGGATGATAGCTTCTAATCACAATCTGAATTGCTTAATCTGAATTGCTCCTAGCTAACTTGTCTTTAATTCTCACTTAAGTTCATGTTACTTCAGAGCTGTCATGTTTTGATTTAGACTAGAAAGATGGCATTTCATGTGTGTGGATTTTTGTCTTGGACTTGACCCTTTTAAGAGACTATTCTATTCCACATTTAATTTTATATGACCTCCCTAGAAAAACGTACACCATTCATTAAAATTCATGTCCCCACTGTTTGTTTCTTCTTGCCTTTCATCAACTATAATACCACTTTGTCCTTTTACTGTATATATTTTTAAAAAATTAGATAATGGGCTGCGTCAAAGAAATGCTGAGCTGCTTAATACAATTCTTGTCAGAGATGCACTACTCTGAAAGTTGTTACTTTTCTTTTGTGTTTCTGTTGATACTGTTTTCTTGGTTCATGTTAGTTGCGCGTGCACTTTAATGCATGAGTGGTATCTTATGCAATCTTGAACCAAAAATATAAATAAAAAGTGTTTCTTGAGGCAGCACAAGTTGTAGCTGAAGTAGACAATACACCTCAAAAGTTTTGGCTTTGATGGTGAAAACTTGGAGAAAGTGACTTGCCGAAAATGTGTTAGTGGTAAAATTATCCAATTATGAACTAGTGGTAGGTATGTGTCTAGATACAGTTGGAAGTGTGAAAGTGATAGCTGGTTCAGTTGCTGTTACTTAATACCTAATAGACCTGGCTGGCTCTTCGTTTCAAGTGGCTTATGTTTGGGAAAAGTGACTCTTCGTTTCAAGGAAATGTTGGTAAGAGAGGGAAGAACAAAAAAAAATTGAGCGTAGAGTCGTTAACTAGTTGTCTTTATTGCAAATTGTCTTAGTGTAACTTTCTAGATTTCTACCGCAGCCATATAAGAAACAAACCACACATGTTACTTTGTTGAATATGTGATGGGGCGGCTACTTTCATTTGATATGGATCATCTTTATAACCGAAAGGATAAGGCTAAAAGTAAATATATTTGTGCCAATATATAGTTGTGGTAGTGATGTGAATTCTCTCTGCCACATGCTTGTCAATTGAGCTTTTAGACTAGAAAATAATGTAAAGTGGCTTTTATCATCTTGTTAAAAATGATTTGATTAGAATGGCATGAATATTCCACTCATATTTTGTTTTGTTGTGGTCTCTAGCTACTTTCCATCTTCTTATTGGCTAAGATTCTTTATGTTGGGTGACAACTCTGTAGTCTTCATATGAAATAATTTTTGTTTTCATAATTGGCTACCTTTGATGGACCCTCTTTTGATTTTTTTGGTTATGACTGGTTGTGCTAACTTTCAACAAATGAAGATAGAATATAGTCCACAGCTTTCTGATCAACTTAGGTCTCGAAGAAAGAAATATAGTCGATACTTGAAATTTTCATAATTATTTTTTGATAATTATGTGTCTTGTGCGTAAAGCTTTGTTATTAGAATATATAAAAAGACTTGCTAAGAAATCGATAGTGTGATTCTTATATTTCCTTTGTTTTTTTGCAGGATCCATTTGTAAATATCTCAGATTATAAAATCCGTGAAGCACTTAAAGTCCTTCTCGGTACGAATCATAAAAATCCATTAAAGAAGGAGTACTATTAAAAAATCATGTTTCATGCTGTTTATTTCTAATATTATTTTCATCTTCTTTCTAATTTTCAGATGAGAAGAACCATCCAATTCTCATTCATTGCAACCGAGGAAAGGTATGTAAAAGCGAGCTAAATCTCCTCCTTGGACGAGTTGATATCATATCTTTGTTTTAGACCTAAAAAAATGGTTATGTTGATAATGCAGCATAGGACAGGGTGTCTTGTTGGGTGCATGAGGAAACTTCAAAAATGGTGCTTGACATCGATATTCGATGAGTACAAGCGATTTGCAGCGGCTAAAGCTAGGGTTTCAGATCAAAGGTTCATGGAGCTATTCGATGTTTCTAGCTTCAAGCATATTCCAATGTCTTTCTCTTTCTCCACTAGCTAGGTAGAAGCATATCTTCTTGAGCCCTTTTTCGATCGTCTACATATCTTCTTTAGTTGAATAACAAAAAGGAGGAGAGCAATCATGAGCTACCAGAGGAATATCACCATCATTCTTCTTGTTATATATATTGTTTCTCTTTTCTCCTTATTCAATCAATAAAAAATATAACTATAGTAATTGGAAGAAGAAGAATTTGATCAAGTGCGTGGAAAATGACATTTAATAGATTTTTTTTTCAATGTTAATAGCCCCTAAAAAGAACAAAGTATCTACCAACAAACTGAACTTAGCCAAGCATTTCTTAGTTCTTAGTCTATTTGAAATTAGGATGTGCATGAAATCGAAAAGTAACTAGGGACCCAAGTATACTCAGAAAAAGGAAACTTTCTTTTTGTATGCTCAGTGTTATCTTACCATCAGACTTCAGTCTTAGTTAGATTATTGTAGTATACATCAATTATCTGTAAAAGAAGTATACCAACATATAACATCTACATCTTTGGAAGACGTCTTTACAAATTGTTCTTCTCTGGACATTCACAAAAGTGAAGATACTCAGACATTAGAAAATTGTGTAAAGGAAAGATGTAATGATTTTTTAGTAAGATCACAACTAAGATTGACCTCGATGTGATTCAGGGAAAACTTTAGGTAGGATCATAACATCTACATCGTATTTGATTCAAAACTTTAAAAGCTACATTATCATACCGGACTATTATAAAGGTGCTTGACAAGAACACAACAAGTTTTTCAACAAGTGCTTCAGAAATCAGAACAAAATGTGAACGCAAATATTCGCAATCCTGCTGGAAGCTACATGCAGACATCATTGCTCCCATCTCACTAGACGCATTCTCCAGCACCGCATTGCCCATTACCTAAACAAATACTACATTCGTTTCATTTTAGTTATCGTTTTAGATTTTTACACACAAATTAAAAAGATATTTAATTTTATATATTTTCAAAATAAAAACACCATTACCTATAAAACTAATCACATTTCAACCAATAGAAAAATATAATAACATATAAGTTTAATAAATTCTGCATTGAAATCATAAATCGACAATTATTTTGAAACGAAAACTTTACTCCACATCAATAATTAAATCGAAACGGAGGGAGTAGTTTATAATTAATTCCTATCTATACTATTATTTGCGAAGTGATTTTTCGCAACGGAGCTCTCACGTTAAAAGTTAGAACGATTAATATCGTTTATGCCCTTAATGAATAAAATATATAAATTATTTAAAAATAAAAACGAAATTAAATTATTTTTATCAGATAAATGATTAAAATTAATAATAATAAGAATTATCCAAAATTTATTTAAAATAAAAAATAATTCTGATATATATATATATATATATATATATATATATATATATATATTGTTATCCAAAAAATCTCTTTTAGTAAAAAGATAAAACTAAAAAACAGAAAACACATAACTAAATATTAATCAAATAAAATTATTAATTTTATATGGTTGAGTGAATTCTAAGATTGATTTATTAATAACTAATATAGTATACATAAAAAATTTACATTAAAAATTAAATAAAAAATATAAATAATAATTTATTTTATAGTTATTAAATTAGTAATATATATAGATAAGTAATTTTATAAAAAAAAAAAAAACTATGCCCGCATGTGCGGGCAACCCACCTAGTTTTTCTTTCTATGTTTAAAACCCATAAATCAAGTTTGTACCTTGTTTGTTTCTTGCGTCAGCTCTTTTTTATTGATTAATTATTGTTTTAAATAGACACTGACTCTCAGTTACACAAGATATCAAATGACAAAACCGAAACAATCTTTAACGGTTTTGGCGCTTATCTTGGTAGCCACTGCTAATCCAAACAACAGTCCTGGTCCAAACCCTATAACCACTGCTTTCCAGCTCAACACTTTTTCATCTTCTTCTCTGTCTTCTTCCATCTGTTGGTGTGGTGGTGGCGCAAAGCAAGTTTCCCTGAGAGGAAGACCACAAAGACCTGCATTCCCTTCAAAGGAGGATTTATGTTGTCCAATAATTTGTGTTCCTTGTGGTATTTCCCCATTGAGTTGGTTATGAGACACATTTATGTATACCAAAAACGAGAGGGTCTTGAATCCAATGGGAATAGTCCCAGAGAGTTGGTTTCTTGACAGGTCTAATGACTCGAGCTCTGTGGCATTGGCCAAAGAGCTCGGAATATGGCCTGAGAAGGCGTTGTTCGATAAGTTGAGTGCAATCAGTGTCTTCAAGAGACCAATGGATTCAGGAATCAGTCCTTCAAATCTGTTTCCAGAAAAATCAATGGCGCTGTAGAATGTGAGGACCTTACTTTGCTCCATGAATAGACCTTTGTATTGCAAATCTATAGTATCTTCATAAGTATAGTAAACATCTTTGGATTTCTTTTTGTACCCCATATATATACTCCCATCTTCATTCCTCTCGAGTGAAGATGCTTTCCAGTTCATAAAGTAACTTTGTGGCAAGCTTCCGGTAAAGTGGTTATCTGATATTTCAAGTACCCGCAGCTCAGGAAACGCGAGAGGACCATGATCAGGAGAAGATATAGGACCATATAATTTGTTTGAACGAAGGGTAAGGACTTGCAAATTGGGTAAAGTCTTGAGCCAGAGAGGAAATGCGTCTTTGATTTGGTTGTGGTCCACATTTATAAACTGTAGAAAGGAACAATTTAGTAGAGACCTTGGAAGCTTCCCGGTAATTTTATTGTAGCCAACATCAACTGCCCGCAGAGAGGTGCCAACATAGAAACATGTCCGGAAGACTTCCTTCCAAGTTGTTCATCCGGAGATTCAGGTCAGTCAATTTACTCAAACATTGAGGAATTGGACCAGTGAAGTTGTTGTAGGATAGATCAAGAACAACGAGAGAAGGTAAGTAGCAGATTGAAAGTGGTATGTCTCCTGTGAAACTATTGTTCCGTACAGACAACACGTTGATAGAGAGTGGTAGAACAGGAAGTGGTCCTTCAAAACGGTTAAAAGCCAACTCTAATATCTGCACTGATGAATTTCTTAGAACTTTGGTTGAACCTTCTAAACCAGTGAACAAATTGCTACCAAGATTCACTAAGCTCAGGCGAGGAAGGTTCCATAACCACTGAGGGATTTTCCCTTTGATTATATTGTTTGAAATGTCTATATGCTCCAATCTAAGAAGGGGTTTCAAGATGTTTGGGAACTCAATCAGGCCGCAACGTGACATGAGGAAAACCTCCAAGTTCATTAGGATGGTGGAAGATGAACTTATACTAGTTGCCAGTAAACTATTTCCTGAGAGATCAAGTCTCAACAATGAATTGAGAGTGAAGAAGAGACTTACATCAATTGGGTAGCTAATGTTTTGGAAAGAAAGGTCAATATATTCTAGGGTGGTGAGTTTTGAGATAGGCTTGAGGATCTTTCCTCCAAAAAGGTTACTCCCAAGGAACAAGGCTTCAAGTCGAGATGAAGCAGGTGGTTCAGGAACTTTAATAGGATCTGTGAAATGGTTTCCACGAAGATTCAGATATGACAAGGAAGGCATGGTGAGGAGATAAGAAGGAATGGCTCCGGAGAAGTTATTACTGGAAAGGTCCAAGCTTGAGAAGTTGGCTAGATTCCTTATAAGTGGGAAACTACCACTGATCTCGTTGTTATCAAGGTACAACAAGGTTAACATGCTTAGGTTACTAAACGAGGAAGGAACTTGGCCGATGAAGCCATTAGAGGAAAGAGCCAAGATCTCTAACTTGTTAAGATTGCCTAAGCTGGAAGGAAGGGAAGACAAAGCGAAACTGTTGAGAGAGAGAGATCAAGGTAACGAAGGTGATGCAAGCCAAATAGACTACTGGTGGGTTCAAGAACTGAGAAGTGATTATTGGAAAGGTCTAGAAGTGAGAGTTTGGTTAGGTTACCTATATTTAGGAAACTACTACCAATGAGCTCATTTCTGGAAAGGTCTAAATAGGAAAGCAAGCTTAGGTTTCGAAAAGATGAAGGAAGTAGACCGGTGAAGCCACTAGAGGAGAGAGATAAAACCTCTAGTTTGTTGAGATTTCCGAGTCCAGAAGGGATTGAAGAGGAGGTGAAGTTGTTGTAAGAGAGATTGAGGTAACGGAGATGATGGAAACGGAAGAGGCTACTGTTGGGATACAGAGTTCCACTTAGACAACCACTTGGTAGCTGTAGCTTAGTGACCTCACCTGTCTTGTTATCGCACCGGACTCCATTGAAGTAGTCAGTTTGGTTGCAAAAGCTGGAATCAAACTCGTTCTTGAACCGAGTAAGGGCTTGAATATGGTGAGGATGACAAGCAGAGAGACCAACAACGGGGTTTTCGACAATAAAGATGCTTGACACAGAGACAAGACAGAGTAGTAAGAGAAAACTTAAAAGCAGTTTCGAACCGGACATTGTGGCTATCGCGAAGATGCAAAATATTTTCGAATGTGATTTGGGAATGGCGCTGTCACCACTCTACTTGTATCTTATACTAGTTGTCTTGGTAGTGGCGTTTACTTTAAAGTCTTTCTTGACTTGGACTAATTGCGATAGAGTCTTCGTAGTGGGATCCAAATGCCGGTCTTTCTTGACTTGGACTAGTTACTAATAAAAGGTCTTCGTTGACTATTATAATACTCTATTATCTGGTGATGTTTTATACTCACCTTGTTCCATACGGTACCATCGTCATCATATCACTCCAAATCGAATGCGGTTTGGCAATGAAAAGCTGTCACTCATGGGATCTGCGTAGTACTATGTTGTCTGAAGACTCGTGGGATCTTGAGACAAGACAAAGGTCAAATTCAACTCACATCATGTAGTGAAAACCACGCTGGTCAAATTTTTCCGAAGGTGAAAATTTGGATTGGAATGACAAATCAGTGAAATTTCTCTCATGCGTACCATGACGACAGAGACCCATTGGATTGGAGAAGTTTTTTTTATAATTGTACCCCTTGGTGCCTACAAAACATAAGTAGCAATGCCTTATGTTTGGGGCATGGAGAAGACCTTTAGTCCAGTTTCAAAGCTCTATAAGGTGTTTGACCAAAACAACTCTGAGTGTTCTCCACAAAATGCTTCTTAAATAGGTATAAAATGTGGATGCAATGTTCGCAATCCTGCTGGAAAATTACAGGGATGTTTATTTAAAAAAAAAAAAAAACTTTGGCAAAGACTGGTGGTCTTAATAGGAAGCCAGCAAAGGAAATTGATTCAAACACACACTCTTCTCTCCTTCAAGGTGCATAGATGTCAAACCAAGTTAAAGCAAGCAAGGATGTGCTTATTTAACGGCTTCAAGTGCAGAAGCTCCAGAGATAATCTCGATAAGCTCTGTTGTGATAGAAGCTTGACGAGTCCTGTTGTATGTAAGGGTGAGACGGTCAAGCATTTCTCCTGCGTTTCTGCTTGAGCTGTCCATGGCTGACATTCTAGCTCCCATCTCACTACATGCATTCTCCAGCACCGCGTTGAACATTACCTAAAACGTAGAGTTTATAATTAATTCCTATGTTTCTTTCTATTTTTAAAACCCATAATGAAGTTTGTATCTTCTTTTGTTTACTTACACAAGAGAATTGGAACTCAGCCAGATTCTGCAGAATCTCACCCTTTGTTTCACCTCCTTCAATCTCGTATGAGTCAAGCTCACCGAGTTTGCCTCCAACTTCAGATTCCTTTTCGATAATCTTTCAATGCAAAAATATATGAATAAATATATATAAATTTTATAGTTAAAGCAAAATGTGAGATGCTAAGGACAAATCTTAGTCCTGAGACATTTGACACTTGTGACATACCTCTGGTGACAAAACAGTGGCCACAGTTGGTAAAAATGCGACAACCGAATGGAACTTGTTGTAGACAATACGCAAAGCATCAAATTCAACGTTCTTCAGGATGTCATCAGCTAGAACTGAGACCTGAAACAGCAAGTAAACATAAGAAACATTATCAATAATAGTTCGACAACAAAGGGACTGGGGGAGAGCAAGTAGATGCTCCTAACTATTAGCAAATATGACCTTACCTGAGCATAATTGAGAGGATTCTTATTCAGCTCTGTAACAGTAAGGGAGATATCGTTCTTTGAGTCACGGAACATTATAGCCTTTGCTTTCTCTCCCACAATAACAAACTTCACATCCTTTTCAGGACCTGCAATGAAATAAGAATTAATACCAGGTATGGCAACAAAACCATAAAACCATAGATAGTGCTTTCAAAATATACCAGCGTTCAATTTGTAGAGAGCCCTGCTCACTTTAACAACAGTGGAGTTGATTCCACCACAAAGACCCTTGTCAGAAGAGAGAGTAACCACCACACTCTTCTTTACGTCAATGCCTGGTTTTGACATTATGTTAGAACTAGAAATCATAAATACACCCAAAAGAACAACGCAGAGATAGCAAGAAAATAGAAATGGAGCAAAAGATCGTTCATCATCATCAATTGAATGCAGGTGATGAGATTAATATAAAATGATTTTAGAGAGTGAAAAAAAAAACTCTTTATTCCATACTGGGATTATCTCCAAGAAGAGCGGTGAATGGCTGCCAAAGACCCCGGGAGTTCTCAGCTCTGCCTTGAACAGCTCTAAGCTTAGAAGCAGCAACCATCTTCATGGCCTTTGTGATCTTTTGGATGTTCTTGACACTCTTCATGCGGTTACGCACTGCACAGAGAATACATTTTAAAGAGACTCATGAATATATTAAGATATTTTCTTAGACTTTTAGAAACACAATCCTAACTAGCTGAGACTTACCCACTTGAGTAGAGATAGATCGAACTCCAAAAAGTCCTTCCTCCCTACAAATCAAATGCAGGTTAATCCTCACCATCCAATACATTATCTACTCATTGACAAATCAATCGTTAAGAAACGAGCAGAGTATGAATCTCACAAGCTTGTACAAGATACACAATGTCACTCGCACTAAGTTAAGCTACAGAGAAAAATTGATTTCATCTTGCGATTAGATTAAAACGATACTCAAGAGAATCAAACAGCACAAAACATTTCATCCGTTAGCTGCAAGAGATTCATAGAAACCAATTCAATTCAAAACAATGAAACAGAACCTTCCCAGGGAGAAATGCTAACCCTAACGATCATACATAAATAACACAGTCAAAACAAGCGATTTCGAATAACATCGAAAGAGATCTCACAGGTCAGAAGCGAGAGGAGATCGGATGGGAGCGATTGGGCGAGCGGCGATCGAAGGGAGGAGACGCCTCCCTTCGCGACGGAAAACAGACATAGCCATTGATCAAAGATTGATGAAAACCCTAGCTCCGGCGAATTTCTCAGATCGGTGTTCTTCTTCTCGACTCGGGTGATATACAGATTAGAGAGAGATGACTGCTATGGCGAAACTCAGGGCTTTATTTGTCAGACTCACACACTTTCCACGACGTCGTTTTGAGATGATGACTACCAATATTTCTCCTGGATTTAAGTTGGGTTCAACAAAGGCTTATAGTAATACTACTACTTCCCCGGCCCGTTTTGTATAAGGCCCAAAGTTTTGTCTCATTCGCCTTCGTATCCTCGATTTGCCACTTCATCACTTGTTTCTTACGTTACATATCTTTTCCCTCCAATCCCCAACACAAATTAAATACGAATTTTAGTTCTGTATTTTTAAGCAATCTTAAAAAAGAAAGATATATGTATGTAAGTATGGTACGCCGATACTTTGTTAGTGATGTAAGAGAGTGGGATTACTAGTTTATGTAACCTTTTTATTAAACCGAACCTCTTTTTGAGCTGGTCATGTCCTCAAAAGGCTTGTTATAAACTGCTGTCTTTTCTCTGGTTCTTAAATGAACTCGAGCATTTCTCTTAGAGCTTTGGGGCTGAATCCCGTAATCCTCTAAACCTGATACCATATTATATAGTATTAGTTTCATGATAGCTGTTACTCGAACTGTGGATCTCTGATATACTAATCAATGTCTTTTCCAGTATAAATAAGATTTCTGGTAAACAAATTGATCAAGTGATAAATCAGATACTAAAAGGTTATAGAGGTCTCAAGAACTCACTAGGAACTAAGCGGTGGTAGTTTGATAGACAAAACGTAAACTTAAGGTCTTGAATTTGATCTTCTACCAGAAACTAAGTTATTGCCGTTTAACTAGATAAACATATGACCATATCTTAAGCTTCGTTAGAAAACTGTGGTCGGACTATTCACCAGTACTATCTCCTTAGGAAATTAGTTTGGGCTTCGGCCCAGACACCAGTTAATCAACAAAAAAAAAATATTAGGGAGAATTGTTCATAGGAGGAGCTTAACAAAATCTGGCAGTCTGGTTCACTGACGGGATACCGGTTCAATATGAACCGAATATAATTTTTGATCTAAATTCGTTGATTAATTTTGTATTTTTACCTTAGTTGCTTAATGCTGGACCGGTTCATGCACTAGTTATATCACTGCATTTCCTTTAACCAAATTTACCTCTACATTTGTTTTTTACTAACATAAGATGGACCTACCTAAAAAAGAAAACGTGGTACAAGGGATTTGAAGGTTACCGACACTTCAAAATATGACCAAGTCTTCTCTAATCCACAAACAAAATTAATGCCGTTTCATTCCAAGGCCATAGATTCTTAAAATTTGTTAGCAAAATTTAAAACAGAATACAAGTTTCACCAAACTAATTTAATTACTTGTACCTAACTTATTTATGTTGTTGTTAGTCTTCGTTATCAAAACCGTTGCGTTTAGAGAGGCGGTTAATAATACATTCCCTCCGTTTCAATTTAACTATCGTTGTAGTGTAAAATTTTTGTTTAAAATAAATATCGTTTTTATGATTTTAAAGCAAAATTTATTAAATTTATATGTTATTCTATTTTTTATGGGTTGAAATGTGATTATGTTTATTAGTAATAATGTTTTTTTTTTGAAAATATATAAAGTTAAATATTTCTTTAATTTGTGTAAAAACTTAAAACAATAACTAAAATCAAATGGAGGTAATAAAAACTTTTTACACGAGCATGTGAAAAACAATGGTGGGACACCCATTACTTGTTCATTTCAACTATCATTGTTTTTTCAGCGACACCAATGGCACCTGCAGACACCTATAAAAATAGTCGCAGCAACACCTTCATTATTTTCCATCATTTCAGTAATGGCCGCATAGGTGAAAAATCTACTTGGGTAAATGCGTCTCGTGGCCGTTCAAGCAGAGACGTAGCACTCCATGATCTGACCTTTAGTGATTCAATCCAACTTGAGATATCACAACCAATACATTTAGTAGATGTTATCGGCATGACTTTAATGCCTTACCGGTGAATATTTATTAGTCACAGCTCCGCTAGCAAACAGACTACATTTATACTCATCTTCTCCTCATCATTTTGCTTCAACAAACCTTTTCTTGACGACCATAATGTCGGCAATGCGTCTACCTTTGCTTCTTCTCTTTGTACTCTTACGCTCTTGTATCTTTGCTTCAAGCGTTTTCGTCGTAAAAGATCCTGTTGAAGGTCTAGCTGCTTGCCATCCTCAGCACATTCAATCCCTTACGCAGTTCAAGAACGAGTTTGATTCCAGCGGTTGCAACCAAAGTGACTACTTCAATGGAGTCCGGTGCGATAACACGACGGGTGAGGTCACGAAGCTACACCTACCAAAGGGTTGTCTCAAGGGAACTCTGAGTTCCAACAGCAGCCTCTTCCGTCTGCGTCACCTCCGGTACCTTGATCTCTCTTACACCAACTTTGGCTCCTCCTCAGTTCCTTCTGAACTCGGCAGTCTCAACAGATTAGAGGTCTTGATTCTTAAGTCTAATGGCTTCACAGGTCAGATTCCTTCCTCATTTAGCAACCTAAGCCAGCTGTTCTATTTAGACCTTTCCCATAACGAGCTCACTGGTGGTTTCCCACTTGTACAGAATCAAACCAAACTCAACGTTTTAGACATTTCCTATAATCACTTATCTTCTACAACTCTAAATCCCACAAGTAGCCTATTCATGTTGCACCACCTTCGTTACCTTGGTCTCTCTTCCAACAACTTCAGTTTATCCTCAATTCCTTCTGAATTTGGCAATTTCTTTAGATTAGAAGTCTTGTCTCTTTCCTCCAACGGCTTGACTGGCCAAGTTCCTTCTTCATTTAGTAACCTGAGCCGGCTAACCAAATTGGACCTTAACAATAACAAACTCACTGGTACCTTAGAGCCTATCTCAAAGCTCATCACCCTCGAAGTTCTCGGCCTGTCTTTCCAAAACATAAGCTACCCATTTGACTTAAACCTCTTTTCCCCTCTCAAATCTTTGTTGAACCTAGATTTTTCCGGTAATAGTATATCACCAGATAGTTTAAGTCCAGATTCAGGCATCCTATCGAACTTGCAGAAACTAGACTTGTCGGGATGTGGCATCACTCAGTTCCCAAACTTCTTAAAAAGCCTTTGTAACTTGGAGGTTGTATACCTTTCCAACAATAGTATCAGTGGGAAAGTTCCTGAGTGGTTGTGGAAGCTTCCTCGTTTGAGCGTGGTGGCTCTTGTTAATAACTCTTTCACAGGTTTTGAAGGTTCAGTGGATGTTTTAGTAAATTCATCTATTAGCTTTATAGATGTGGCTTTAAACCATTTTAAAGGACCATTTCCAAATCCACCACACTCCCTAACATCCTTATCTGCATGGAACAATAGCTTCACAGGAAACATACCTCTTTCAATCTGCAACCGGAGCTCTCTTGATCTTCTTGATCTCTCCTACAACAAATTCACCGGTTCAATTCCTCCATGTCTGAGTAACTTTCAAAGCTCTCTCATTTCTGTGAACCTCCGGAAGAACAACTTGGAGGGAACTCTTCCAGACATGTGCTATGATGGTGCCTTGCTTCGGACACTTGATGTTGGTTACAATCGACTAACCGGGAGACTTCCAAGATCTCTCTTGAATTGCTCCCATCTAAGGTTTCTGAGTGTTGACAACAACAGAATGAAGGACACATTTCCTTTCTGGCTCAAGGCTTTGCCTTATTTGCAAGCTCTTACCCTCCGTTCAAACGAATTCTACGGTCCTATATCACCTTCTGATCAAGGTTCATTTGCATTTCCCGAGCTGCGCATACTTGAGATAGCATATAACAACTTTTCAGGAAGCTTGCCCCCAGATTACTTTGTGAACTGGAAAGCATCATTGCTTGATGAAGATGGGAGGTTGTATATGGAAGACTACAGTAATGCTGCCTATGTCTATCAAGATACCATAGACTTGCAATACAAAGGTCTGAAGATGGAGCAAGCGAAGATACTTACTTTCTACTCAACCATTGATTTTTCTGGAAACAGACTTGAAGGACAGATTCCTGAATCTATTGGTCTCTTGAAGAAACTGATTGCACTCAACTTATCCAACAACGCGTTCACAGGACATATCCCTTTGTCTTTGGCAAATGTTAAGGAGCTTGAATCACTTGATCTATCAAACAACCAACTCTCAGGGACTATTCCTAAAGAACTCCAAAGACTCTCGTTTCTGTCGTACATAAGTGTCGCTCATAACCAACTCAATGGAGAAATACCACAAGGAACACAAATCACTAGCCAACCTAGATCCTCCTTTGAAGGGAATGCAAGGCTTTGTGGTTTTCCTCTGAAGGAAAGTTGCTTCGGGACTATCGCACCTCCAATGCAACAACAAGAGCAGGAAAAAGGAGAAGTGCTGAACTGGAAAGCAGTGGCAATAGGTTATGGGCCTGGACTGTTGCTTGGTTTGTCTATAGGTCACGTCATCGCTTCATACAAGCCGGAGTGGCTCATCAAGATAATAGGTCTGTATAAATTCAGAAACCATTAGGACCATTTTGCTGTTGGCCTTGTAATGTCATACTCCTTGGGATTACTTTTCTTTGTATCGTTGGCAAAGCATTGTTCTATGTCATATTCCATAATGTAAGATAGCTAAGACTTATGTCATATTTATAGGGTATGCGTTGATAGTTTGATGTATCTATACGCCATAAACATATGACACACACTTCATCTCCGCAAAGAGTGGAGAGCTCACATATATACCCATACACAAATGTTAGGACTTCCTTAAATATTTAACTATATGTATCTCAGTTACAACTTATTTTCTCTGTTTGCATCTTTAATACGTTCCTCTGCTAACAGAACAGAGGATATAACAGAGAGAAAACAGACCCACGCGATGTATGTTTAAGTTAAGTAACAATAAGAATAAAAAACTATCAATAACTAAAAGATAATTGGTCTTTACAACATAAAATTTACATAAACCAAGTTTACGTTTACAAAAAAACAAAACAAATAGATTAAAAAAACCTCTCTGAGTATTACATTCTTATTCAATTTACACTGATATTCCTCCACTGCCTGTCATATCATCAGGAGGACTGATCGTGATCCAAAGCAGCGAGACAGTAATCGAGACAAGCCCCGACCAAACATAAACAATGGTCGGAACCTTTCCTCTTCGACCCATCAACCCTTTAGCAAACGGATACATATGAGTCAAAACCCACAAGCTAAAAAACGTCCCTCCCAGCAACTTGTTCCACTGCGGAATCACACTATATATCGTCCTCGAAGCTCCTATCACAATCGCAACAAGGTTCACTACAATGATCGTTAGAGGCATGATGAACAGCCCCGTCCACTTCACAATGTAAAGATCCGCAAAGATATCATCCTCATCTTCTCCTGCAGACTTAGATGTTAGTGTGAAGGAGATTTCGATTCCAGCTATCACTTTGAGAAACCCTTGGACAACTGCTGCGAGATGAGCACTCGTGCCTCCTATAAGCCAAAACTGTTCGTTTCTCCACCATTCCTCGAGTCCTATACCTGACCATTTGACCTCGAGGAGAGAGATTAGAGTTAAGGTGATGGTGATGCAGAGGAGGTAGGAGAGGAAATGAATGTCGAGGCTCTGGACGATGAATTTGCCGGAGAAGAGACAGAGAGCTGGGAGGAAGCAGTAGACTACTAAGAAGATGGAGGTGAATGGGTAGATACCGACGTTGAGGTAGGCGACTCGCTGGAGAAACTTGAGGCGTCTGGTAGCGAAAATCGCGTTGTTCTTGGAGAAGAAGATCTCTACTGAGCCAGTGGCCCAACGGAGGACTTGGTGGAGACGGTCAGTTAGATTTATTGGAGCTGTGCCGCGGAATGCGTCACGTTTTGTGATGCAGTAAACGGATCGCCAACCACGGTTATGCATACGGTAACCCGTCACAACATCTTCAGTGACCGACCCGTAGATCCATCCTATTCTGTCTCCCCATTCTGTATTGTCTTCATACCTGTAACGCCATATTCACACTCGGTTTAACTCAATAATCGATTATACCAACATATATATTTACACTAAGTGCGGATCAAAATCTAGTATATTTTACCAGCAGGAAATGACAGCTATGGCTTCAGCTACGGTTGGAGCATCGAGGGGTGGTCGTGGCAGGAGCAAAGCACCAGGTGGCCTTCCGTTTTTAACTGACATGTGATCTGCTAGAGGCCGTCCTTGGTACTCTGCAACTGGGATAGTGTCTGTGAACACGGTCGAGTTACCAAACTTTTTGGGCAGACCAAGATCCGGATCATCGGTAAGAGGCTGTGTATCGGACTCTAAATCAGATGTTTGGGAGTTTTGGGACGTTTGGGACTGAGTCCGTGCATACATAGCCGGGGCCTTATCCTGACCAAACACGCCTGAGTACTCGTTTGCTCGAGGTGGGTTGAATCCATAGAGAGCATACCTTCGGAACATACATCCTGTTCCGACATAGACCGGACCTTGTAACCCATCTAATGCTCTCATGTTACCTGTTTGAGAAATAAAAAAAAATGTTTAAGCTATGGTGGCTTGTGATACATGCATTATAACTTAATTCAAGAACTTACCATCAAAGAAGACAGTATTGTGATTTGCATACCGATCAGATGGGTCAATTCCTTCAAACCTTTGTGGAAACTGAATGTAACATATTCTATCACCACCTCGGTCCATCATGAAACACATTCCTTCTTTGATAGCTTTGGAGTTGTAGATGTAATGATCACAATCCAAATTGAGGATGAATGCGCCATTGGATAATATGGCTGAAGCTCTAACCATACCATTCATTGCACCAGCTTTCTTGTTATGGTCAAAACCTGGACGTTTCTCACGTGATACATATGCAAACATCGGTACTCGGATATCAATCCCAGTGAAGTCCAGTGCACCATCATTCGGTCCGCCCATAACCGGTTCAAGCTCAGGCACTTTGCTCATAATCTACAAATAGGACTCAAGTTTTGATATGTTTCTTGTTTTTTCTAATCCAAATTCAAAGTTGATGGTTAGTACCTGTAGGATTCCGGCATGATCTCCTTTTGAATGATCAGGTTTAGGTTCAAACCAAGTCCCTGGCCAATGTGTACCATCAGCCATCCACGTTGCTTTCACCACCTCAACTCCATCAGGTGGTAGTACACCGCCATTTTTTTCTTTGGCAAGACGCTTCTCCTTGAGCTCTTCTCTGAAGTTGAACTGCTCAGCTCGTTTCTTGATTTGTTCTGGAAGACCATTGATCCTGACCTTGAACTCATCATACTCACGCTTGATCCAACGACGATCTTTCACAAAATCTGGCTTTTTCTTGTTTTTTGTTGGGTCTTTCTTGAGGTTGAAGTAACTATCAGGGTTCCTCGGCTCTATGTCATGTTTTCTACAAAATGGCACCCAATACTGCAAAATAAAATGAATCAAATCATCTATTAGACTATCCAAGACGCAGAAGAAGAACAGAGAGAGTGTGAATGAAACCTCAGCAAAGCGAACAGCTTCAGCCATGGCTTCAAAGGTGAGAATTGCACCACCATCATCTGAAATGTAAGCTGAAAGCTTCTCGATTGGGTAATCTACAGCGAGGATCGAAAGAAGGGTGTTCGCGGTAACCAAAGGAGGTTCTTTATCCGGATCAGCAGTGGAAACAAACACATCAACACCAGGGAGATCAGAGCGACCAGTAGGGTTTGAAGGAGAAGGTTGCTCAAACTTGTCATGCAAGGCAGCAAGATCAGTGGCTCTATTTATAGGGTTTAGCTTTGGAAGAATGTCAAGAATCCAAGAGAAAGCGAACCAAAGCTCGCAAACTATAGATAGTCCCCATAGCCACATTGCATCCTCGTTAGGATTCGCAATACGCCACCAGAGGAAGAAGAAGAGTACCACAAGACGACATACTATTAATAACCTGAAACATAAGAGGGAGGCATTGTAAGATCATGTAGTTACTTGTGTAACAAAACAAGAAAATCTTGAGACAAAATCACCTGTAAGGACTAAGAACTTTGGCTGGAACGTGGACTTTCCTGGTGAGAGGCTTCCATGGTTTGTCGAAAAAATCAGACATGGAAACACCACCATCATAGTTATCATCCTCTTCCGACCAAAACGCGTTTCCAATACCGTACTTCCCTTTAGATTCAAACAACCACCTGTTATGATCAAAGTCTCCTGTTTGGCTCCTCAACAACATTGACTTGTTATTCGATTTCATGACGGACAATCTCCTCTCCATCTTGTTCCTCGGACCACCACGGTTTGGATCAGAGGTGGAGCCGGAGGAGCCAGCAGGTTGGTTGTCAGGTGTTGGAGGCATGTGGACGGTGTAGTTGATGTAATCAGTTTGGCTTGACGTATCGCCAGGGACGTCCATGTCATCGTCGCGGGAGAGGCTAACAATGCGGCCACTGGACGTCCGGCGACCGAACTTGACGGCTTGTGGAGGTCGGCTTAGGGAGGAGGATTGTGAGTTTAAAGTCTTTTTGGGTGGACTTGAAGCCATTACAATGATAACAACAGTTCTATGTTTTGGGTTGTTTGGTTTCTTCAGCGAGAAACTGAACCCATATTCTTTGACAAAAACCTGATTTAGAAAAATATAGAATTTCTTTTTCAAAAAAAAAAGACAGAGAATGTGTGAAAAATGTTAAAGAGGGAAGAAAGAAAAGGAAACGGAAAATGTATAGAGTTTTGGAAAGTTCAACGGTTGATAGATTCTTTTCTATTATAAGAAAGAAAAGAAAAACTTCAAAACTGAAATCTAAGAATCCTGAAGTCTCCTTTCTTTTAGCATTGCCACTCTTCTATATTATTGTATTTGAATGAAAGACATTATAAGTAGATATAGCAAAGATTCTAATAAAGATAGACATAAACCACTCTCTAGAATTAAGCGTCTACCTTTCATAAACTCAACCAAACAAACTACCATTGCATTTCAAATTTGTGGAATCAGAAACATTACCATAATCAGATTCATTGTTCCCGGCTCACCCCATCTCCCTAAGCTTCCTTATCAATGCAGGTCAAGTTCAACCTCATGGATGATAAAATAATGGATGAAAACCATCTAGAGAGATTCCAGATCACCTTCAGGGCAGATTCAAGCAGAAGGACCAGCGTTTTACTCTAGAAGAAACAGACACTGAGGTTTTTCGACAAAACACCAGCAAAATGGACAAAGAACCAACCAAGTAAAGACATAACCAACGAGCAAACCAAGATTCTTAACTGGTTTTAAAGAACTATCTTGTGAATATGCTGGCTCGGTCAGACCAAATCCAATCAAATTTATGAACAGGGTAGACTATGCTATATAATACTGGCTAGGTCAACCATCATCATAGCAATTAGCAAAAAAGTCAAGGCAAACACAAGCCTACTTCATATTAGTTACAAATAATGGTTCACAAGAATCAATGTCGGTACATTCATACGCATATATATACATCTATACGAAACCAATGTCAAACATGTACAATCTAAGCAGAAACATAGCATGAGAATTTAGAAACCACAAAGAAAAAAACAGTACAACGAACATATATCTAGATAAACCTCGCGTAGAAAAATGTTCAAGAATTATTTGCCACAATTGAAGCCACCACAAACTGAGAGGATGATGATGAGGATCAAAGCAATAATGATTGCAAGAACAATGAGTTTTATCTTCATGTTCTGAAACCACATCTTTCTTTTAATCTGATCTCCTTGTTTTCTGTAAACGTCCGCCTGTACACAGTTTTGAGTTCAGTTAAATGTTCGCAAAACCCAAGAGAAAAGAAGTAAGAGAGAGAGCTGTATATGTGGATGGAAGTGGGAACCATTTGCATAAGAGAACTAACCTCTGAACGAAGGTTATTGGTTTTGTCCACCAAAACTTCAAGTATCACACCACGGTCAAGAACCTGCAAATGAGTGTGTCCCACAACAACGTATAAACGGTGCTCTATGTGAAATAGGTTAGAAACATAAAAATTATATCGGTAAAGAAAAAGAGTCAGAATCAAACCTTCTCGATGTTTTGTATCAGGACACCTTTAACTTCAGACACTTGAGCGTTCACCTTAGCAAGCTTGCTAATCTCATCAGGATGATCCATACAATATTGCATGTGCTCTTTCAGTTTCGAACTTCAGAGCAGCAGCAAAAAAAAGAGAAGTCACACGATTATGCCCATGAAGATGATAAAATATATTCAATAGCAATCAAAAGATCTAAGTACCCAAATTCTTTATTCAAGCTGTTTGGTTGAGCAGTTGCAGCCTTTCCACCACTGTATCTCTTGTTGAAATCTTCCTTAACTCGTTCCAAGAAGGCCATAGGAATCTCCCTCCCTGCAGAATCGACTGCAACAACACAATATGCTGCACAACAAGAGCAAAAGAGGTTAAGTTACATACTGAGAGATACAACAGAAGTAAAGAAGACAAGATGACCCTACATATCACTTATAAGAAAGTTGACACTATATTAAAATACATATGTATTCAACTGAAAGTTTGAGGTAATTTGTATTATTTTGTATCCAAACATGAGTTTTAAATATTCATTTAAAATCCACTATTGCTTAGCATAACAGTTTATAAAATACATTGAAATCTACTGTTAATGAAAATATGTTAAATTGTAAGTTTTAAAATTTAATAAAAATCATATTAAAATCTCCAATTCATATAAAACCATGTAAAACTCATTAAAAATCAAATCATTGAATGCACCTCCCAGTATCCCCTATATATTAATTCTGGAGCATTACAACTTTAAAGTGTAGCCACGTGTCATCACCAGAATGACTTTCAGAATCCTTAGGAAAAAGTTGGTCCATCTAAATATAGATTATACTTTTATTAAATTAACATGCATATTGATTAGTAATGCATAAAAATATACTTTACATTCTTTCCTTAAATAAAAGCTACGGAATTATCTAATATGATTAGCATATATGTGACAATTAATGTTTTGAATAATATAGATTTGATAATATTTTTTGTATCCTTCATCATTTTTGTTTAATTTATTTTATTAAAAATATTAAACAATCAAATTAATTATGTAATAAAAAATCTAGATTTTTTTTCTTATATGTTATATTTTGAATTTTTTAAAACGACTATAAATTATTAAAACCTTTAAAATCTTTGCAATGAAAATTTTCTGAAAACAATGAAAATATAGAAAAAGATACAAAACTAACTGATGCATAATTCCAAAACTATTAGTACTTTTCCATAATTAATGTTTTGCTATAAAAAGATACAAATAATCATATGAATATAAAGTTTCATTTAACAGATATTCAGATTAAATTTATATACATATGTACTTTAATATTGTTTAAATCAAACTATATATCATATATGTTAATTATATACTTAGATGGAATATTACAACATATCTTGGTAGCCACGTTTGATTACAACATATTTCGATAGTCACATGTCATTACAACATATTAATATACGATCTGATAACAATTTATGTATTTTCCATCATTTTTTCAATTTTATATTCTTAAAATAAATTTAACAATCACATAAGTATTTAATAAAAAATAAGATTTTTACTTGTATGCTATATTTTGAGTTTGTTTAATATAAATTACTAATACTTCTAAAAATCTACGTTGAATTTTTTTTATCAATGTTTTAACTTTTTTATTGTAACAAGATACAAATAATCATAAAATCATATAAATATTAAATCTCATTTAATATATATTCAAATTATATATATATATATATAGTTGGTCTTTCAAAATATAAATTATACTTTTATTAAATTAACATGCATATTGATTAGTAGTCGATAAAAGGATATTTTACATTCTTTTCTTAAATAATAGCTACAGAATTATCTAATATGATTAACATATATGTGACAATTAATGTTTTGCATAATAAATATTTGTTAATATTTTTTATATCCTTCATCAATTTTGTTTAATTTATGTTATTAAAAATATTAAACATCATATTAACCATGTAATAAAAATCTAGATTTTTTTATTATATATTATATTTTGAATTTTTCAAAACGACTATAAATTATTAAAACAGTTAAAATCCTTACAATGAAAATTTTATGAGAACAATAGAAATATGGAAAAAGATACAAAAATAATTGATGCATAATTCCAAAAGTATTAGTACTTTTTCCGTAATTAATGTTTTGTTATAGAAATATACAAGTAATCATAAAATCATATGAATATGAAGTTTTATTTAATATATATATATTCAGATTAAATAATATATATATGTATTTTAATATTGTTTAAATTAAAATATATATCATATAAAATACATATATATTAATTATATACTTATATGGAACATTACAACATATCTTGGTAGCCACGTTTGATTACAACATATTTCGATAGTCACATGTTATTACAACATATTAATATACGATCTGAAACAATTTATGTATCTTCCATCATTTTTTCAATTTTACATTTTTAAAAGAAATTTAACAATCACATAAGTATGTAATAAAAAATTTTTTTTTACTTATATGCTATATTTTGAGTTTGTTTAATATAAATTATCAAGACTGCTAAAAATCTATGTTGAAATTTTTTGATTAATGGTTTAATATTTTTATTGTAACAAGATACAAATGATCAAAAAATCATATAAATATTAAATCTTATTTAGTATATATATTAAAATTATATATATATATATATATATTTATTTCAATATCATTTAAATTAATATATATATATCATATTAAAAATACATAAAATGTTAATTTCAAAATTTAAATTGAGTTGGAAGCCCGGTAAATAAATATTCATATTAGTAAAATATTATTTTTGTTATAGCAAATATAAAAATGTTAATAAAATCATATGAGTACCAAATTTCAATAAATAAATATTCATATTATATAATATATATCTATGTCAATATCATTTAATTTTATAAGTAAATGATTTACTTTGATTTTTATCAACTCAATTATTCAATATATTTATTATTGTATAATATGTAAATTAACAAAAATAAATAATAATATTTATAAATAATTTGTATACATAATTAATGTTTATTCGGCGCAAGCACGTATCTCTAATGTTATTTAATCATATCATTTTAAAATTACGATTCTTCATATCGAAGTGAGATGGTGAACTATAACAATTAGATAATATTATTGAAACTCAATGTAAATTATATAGGTTTAAAAAATATCAACAAACATGACCTTATAATCAAATTTATATTGACGGTCCATGATCATATGTTTGGAGACTTATGACATAGTTTGGACGATAAAAGTTGATATTTAATAGTTATTAATATATACGTTTCACCCCGCGCATGCGCGCGGGTAATCACCTAGTTCTATGGTAAAATAGAGCTACATAAGGAATACTCTAATGCAATTGATCTCAAGTTCCCCCTTCCAAAAAAACTTTGCATGGTCCGTACATAATGTAGGAGATACTCTAGGACGAGGCTCAAACCATGTTAAATTAGCTTTTCTTAGAAGAGACTCAAACCTATGACCTCTTGGACACCGGCCAACTCTAAACCAGCCAAAAATAAATAAAGCTGAAAAACTTCAAGCAGCAGATACATAACAAGGCCTGTTCTTCCATAAAAGATCAACCAAACATATCACATGAGTACATAAATCAACTAAAGCTAATTCATACTCAAAATTAGAACTCGTCTCTTAGGGTTATAAAAATAATCACGCAAGAAAAACTAGAGATAAGTAAAACAAACTATAGTGCATCATAAGTAACATCAAAATTGAAGGTGTGATGTTGTGACTTACTGAAACCATTTTCGACGAGGTAGTTGAAGGTATGACCATCGCAGTTGTAGATGGTCTTGTTATTTAAGGAAGGAAGCTTTTGGAGGCACTGTGCAGCGATGGACGTGAAGTTGCCTTTAAACTCAGTGAAGTCCACGAGGATCACCGTGCCTCGAGCCACGAAACTGTAGATCAACGATTGTTGCGCCATTTAAACGACGCCCGTTCGATGAATTTACCGAGAGTTTTATTGGCGTGAAGGGAAGGATAATATATAGAAGACTAACGCTGAATCTGAAACGCGTAGGAAACAAGCAAATTTAAAATCAAACCTTTGAATTGGAGGACTATACAAGGAAATTCAGAGAACTATAAACTTGTGAAAATAAAACCGTTTGAAATAAATTTGGGCTTTAAATAGCCAATTCGGAATTTTTATATTTAGCTTGTGTGCTTCATAAAAGTTGGTATCTATTTGATGGTTTCAACTTTCAACGTATATCCCAGCGTAATTAGTTGAATAATTGGATTACTAAAGTTTGAACTTTTCTTTTTTGAAGAAAGGGCTTTCTCGTTAAGTTTGAACTTTGAATAATGTATAGCGTATGGTCGTTCCAATATGTAAAACAATGTATAAAATATTCTATTTCATTTCAAGTGTCGAAACGTTTTAATCAGCCTATCAACCTATCAACCTAGAGTGTACCCATCCGCTCCCGTTTATTCAAGTATTTTCTTGTTTTTTTACCGGGCTACATTTTATTAATATGTTTTGTCAACATATATATGTATATAAGTTAATTAGAATATACCTGATCTTTGGCATGTAAATCCGCAACCTAAACTGATAATAACTTAGGTGTTTCAAAAAACTTAATTATTGATATGGACTGTCAATACAAACAACAAAATGTATGGTTGCAGTTGCTGGTCGAGAGGAATAGACCACGTGAACACAACTCCATTAGTACATCAGAATGTAGCCTGATTCTATTCATAGAAAAGGGAAAAAAGGAGAATGGGGTGAGAGAGGCTCGAACTCTCGACCTCAGGATCACTCAATAGCTATGAGACCTACGCGCTAGCCAACTGCGCCACCACCCCTGTTGATATTTGATGACATCATTGTTAATTTAGTCTCTTGAAACAATTATTAAATAACTCGACGTTAGTCCAATTTTTGACGTATCCGTTGAAAATTTATATGATCCCTGCTGAAAAGTATGTTATTTCCAGAAGCAACGACTGTAATTCGAGATTATCATCATACATATAAGATTTTATAGAAGATTCCCCTTCAAACAACTATAATAAACTGAAGAAAGTGGGAAATGGACCAGATTCTCACCAAGGAGATAGAGTGCTGAGGTCACAAATATTCTGAAGAGTGAAATGCTTTTTTGTTGGTCTTACACATCATGTCACTAACGAGCGTCCTTGGACAAAAAGCCTTGTGCTTCAACTTTTCTTGCGTTGCGAAGCTCATCAACTCCATCTCCTCTCTCAAACACAGCTGCTGCACCCATCCCCGTCCCTTCAAAAAGATTTTCCCAATCAACAATGCATTTTCAGACATTAAGTTAGAAATTGTGAGTATGAGAACCTAGAGTAAGAGAGAGAGAAGCATACCAATGCACATTGACACAACCCCAAATCGACAGTCCTTTCCACGGCGTTTCATCTCGTGCAACAAAGTTGCAACGCAACGTGCTCCTGTCAGAGATTTAACAAGCGTTAGCTGATCTTAATCTCTCAGCTCCAGGTCAATTGTATATTGCCTAGGACTGAATGCAGCAGATTAAAGCAGTTGTGAGCTGGTTAGAGCGCAGTTAATGAAGAAACAGTTGTAAGGATTGTCTCGGCAGATTGTTTTGGTGTAGAGACTCAAGAGTTTGGTTGAGAGTTTACAGGCCTTGGCTTTGGTGAACTGAAATAAGAATACTTCTTATATACCTGTAGCACCCAAAGGATGTCCAATAGCCATTGCACCTCCATTGACATTGATCTTCTCTGGGTCAAGTCCCAGCTTGTTACGGCAATAAACAAACTGAGATGCAAATGCCTGAACACACAAGAATCAAAACCAAAGGGTTATCATCAGAATGTGTGGGACAAGATATCTGGTGACAAGATCATGGAAGTATTTACCTCGTTGATCTCAAACAAGTCGATGTCATCAAGTTCTAAACCAGCTGCCTTAACTGCAGCAGGAATGGCAACTGCTGGACCGACACCCATGATTGCTGGATCAACACCAACTGCAGCAAATGTGCTGCACGTTGTCCAATAATGTGCTACTTATGAGAACCAAGAAATGTCGAGAAATGTAGAAATAACAATGTGTGTTCTCAACATATCTTTGTAAATGGACATCACAATCATCTGCAGACTTCCACCGTTATTAGATTTATCAAAAATTATCACTCGCCTGAATACACCAAGAACAGGAAGTCCTTTTTGGGTAGCAACACTTCTCTTCATGAGAAGAACAGCTCCTGCACCATCACTTACTTGACTGGAGTTTCCTGTTTGAGAAGGAACAAATGAAGCATGAAGATAAAAAGAAGTCTCTCTGCAATGAAATGGTCGATTTGGGAAAAGTACCAGCAGTTGTAGTTCCATCCTTTTTAAACACTGGCTTCAGCTTCCCAAGAGTAGCAAGGGTTGTGTTTGGTCGGATCCCATCATCAACAGAAACTGTAATGGGTGTCTCATCACCTGTCTTTGGGTCAACAAGCTGAAAATAAGGAAAACACAAGTTATTGAGAGCTAATGCCAGGAGAAGTCTCAAATGTTAGCAGTTACTGTATGAAGGATCAGGAAAATACCTTGGTTTTGACAGGAATGATCTCATCCTTGAATTTACCAGCAGCAGTAGCAGCAGCTGCCTTTCTGTGCGAGTCAACCTATCAAGATGACTAGATAGTTTAGAATCGAGAGATCAAATTTATGGGTTTATCTAAAAAGTATAACCATACTGGGAAAGTTCAGTTTCCTTACAGCAGCTTGATCTTGCTCCTGCCTTGAGACACCAAAGCGGTGTGCTACATTTTCTGAAGTAACACCCATAGGGAGCAGACAGTTCTGTGCTTGCTCAAACTTCTTCACCTGCAATATCACAGACCCCGGAGCCAAAACAGTTTTATAAAGTTAACAGACCAGTTTAAGAACACAGAGAAGAAAGGATAAAGAGACAGTACCGCTGGGTTGACAGACCCTTCCCACGCCATCGGATTGGTAGTCATGGACTCCAATCCAGCCCCAATACCTGCATCCAACACCATCATCATCTATACGAGCACAAAGACATCAAGAAATGTAATCAAAGACAGCTATTATCATACCAATATCATAAAATCCAGCTTTGATGGCAGCGGCAACGTCAGCAACAGCCTGAAGCCCTGAAGAGCACTGTCTATTCACAGTTCTTACGGCCACAGTTTCTGCCAAAGAAGATAACAACATCAGCATACAGCAAACAGACACAAAGACTTCCATCCCCAGACATACAAGAAACATACCAGGGAAACCAGCATAGAAAGCAGACATCCTGCATTCGCTAGCTCTCTGAGATCCCGGTGCCAGAACAGTACCCACAACAATGTCACCAACTTCACTTGGGTCTAGATTAGTCTTCTCAATCAATGCCTGCACCAAGAAGATAACACGATAAGGCAAATATAAAAAAAAAACAAAAGAAAAGAAGAGATATCAACAGACCCTCAAAACAGGTGCAAGAAGATCATCAGGATAAGTATCCTTGAAGTTGCCACGTTTGGACCTGCAAAGTGCAGTCCTATGAGCCCTGCAATGGATCAAAAAAAGCGTGAGTATCATCACAAAGATCTTAGAAAGAGAGACAAGAAGGGACTTACGCGACAATGACAACATCATCTCCATAGAGAGAAGTCCTCTGGTATGCAGCACTGTCCCCAGCCAAACAAGCAGAAGCCTGATAAGTTGGAAGGAAAACATTATCAATATAAAGCTTTTTGACCTTTTATAAGAGATCAATTTAATTGGTGAAAATAAAGCACATCATTTGAATAATCGGAGCTAGCTAAGAATGTTGTGTGTCATTTGACACATATAAATTTTAAGAAATAATCAAATTTAGGCATAAATTTGTAATATATCTCGATTAATTGGTTCAGTTTCAATAGTTTGACCCCTTTAATATCTAACCAGTTTCATATACTCCATCCGTTCCGAAAATATTCATATTTAAAAAAAAATATATTGTTTCAAAAAGTTTCATTTTTTACATTTTCAATGCAATAGTTAATCCTAAATTGTAAACTTTTATACAGTTATTAAAATTCTATTGGCTAAAACTTAGAGGAATAGTAAATTACAAAAAAAAAATTATGTATTGGTAATTCAAATTTCATATGTTTTTTAATATGTATAAAAATTCTAACACATACATCTATATGAAACAGTATATAAACTTTTGACCCCAATAGTTTCTTTTCTTAGCTTCGACTGATGATTCAACCCGATCGAACAAGAACTAAAACAATCAATCAATCAAGTAAACCGGAAAAAAAAAACAAATTCAATTTTCTCAAATTTGATCTCAAAGAATAATTTTTCATAACCACACAAACATAGTCAAGTGGTAAGTCTAGCTTGGAAAGGTGTGGTAAGTCTAGCTTGGAAAGGTGCTAAACACTCTGGTTTGAAACTACCAAACTTAGATTTATTGGTTAGTGTGGTCAGTCAACACAATATCTAATTCTTATTGTGAATAACCAATATCAATGGTAGCAACCGGGATTAGTGGTCGGCCTAGGCCCGACTGGTATCCCGGATCAACAAAATAAAACAATAATTTTTCAGCTCATAGGCAGCATGCATCGAATCAAATTATTATTCACTAGAAATCAGGATTTAGAACAATCAGTAATCCTGAAGCATAGAGATGCCCATAGATCTCTCAAGAGAGAGAAAAGCTTACAGATAGAGAGCCTTCAAGACTGTGAGAGGAGGAAGAAGAAGGACGGAGATGTTCAAGAAGAACTCGTTGCCTCTCGATCGCTTTCTCCATTTTTATTTTGCAGATTTTAAGAGATAAAAAAAAAAAAGAATCTCGATCTGGTGTAATGGGAAGCTACAGTCGTCGGGTTTGATCAATTTATAAGGAAGCTAGATATAGAATTATCTCACCTCTTTGGCCGTAACTGTTAATCCAAAATTAAGGAATCAAAACTAATCATTTTCTAAAAGAATTTTTTGCTGAAGTAACTAATAATTCCATTCGGACACACGTTTATTAGTACTAAACCTAACTAGTATCCAAAAGTTAATTTAATAGTGGAAGATTGTCACATTACGTATATATTGCCCAAAAATCCATATGATAAACAATGCGAGATTCTATATGTCCTCTCAAAATATAAGTGGGAAATAGTGAAATGAAAACAGCCTAAACCCAACATTTAGAAAATATTATAGTAATATAGGTAATTTCTACAAGTTACATAAATACAAAACTATTTACTTGAAAAATCATATGTTAGATTAAAAAACTATGAATTTTAATACCATATATATCTAACTCACATCCAAAGTTTAACTGAAGAGTAAAAAATTTCACATTGCATATTTATTGTGTAAGAATCCATATGATAAACAATGTGAGACTAATAACATTTTTATGATGTGAGACTAATAACATTTTTATAATGTGAGACTAATAACATTTTTATCCTGTTTCAATTAAAGAGTATTGTCTGTGCTTTAATATTATTTATTTAAATCATTAATTATATCTAATTATGATGTGTTTTTATTTTAAAGTTAAATCTTAGTAACATTCTTTACAGTTTTATTTTACTTTTGTTTATATTTTTTACTTAAAGGAACTATCAAAATGTTTTAAAATTTATAATATTTTTCTGCGGCAAAATAAAATAAATATAAACTAAATCATAATGTAAAACTTATATGTTTACAGTCCAACACTCCAACTAATCATTCTGTTATATACGACCTAAATTTTTCACTTTTATCAGAAATACATGCATTTATGACCTTTTTGATGAACAAAAACCGGTTTGGTTGGTTAAAGATCGATGATAAATTAAGAAAGATACAACAAGATTGGATTAGACGTCACGTAGGTCCCCCGCCAGATTTGGTCTTTCAAGTGCGTGCCATGTAGACGTGTATCCACACTTACACGATGACCCTAGACTTTTTTTTCATCTGTAAAATTTCCACTATAAAAAGGTTCGGAATAAAATTTTACTCTCTCCAGATCCAAAATCACAGTATGTGATATTAGTTTCATTCCAGCTACCATTCAGATTAGAAACCTTTGACACAATGATCAAAATTCTTTTCTGCCCTAATGATCTTTAGTATAAACTTGAAATTATGTTTAAGCTTTAATTTTATTACTATTATTTAAGGTAAAAAGACTCTCTTGCGATAGTGAATCATTAACATACCATTTTTCTTCGAGTGTTTGTAAACTGTAATCTTCCGATGTGACAGTACAGATTTCCATTACTAGTAGATAATAAATATCTGAATGTTGCTGTTGGAAGCAAACCTTTTTTTTCAAATGTCACCGCTCACCGGCCACATCCCTCGCTCTGTTTTTATTTATACAATTAGACCCTCAAGCATCATCGTTTATTATGGATACGTCAACTTTGCTCCAATCACAGTCTGCCATGTCTGTGTATATTCATAAACTATAATTTATAAATTGCTAAAAATACTAATTTACAATATAAAAATATCCTAAGATAAACCTAAAAAAGTTTTTGTCACAAAAATAACTTTTAAGAAAAAAAATGATAAAAATAACATTTATTAAAAGGTGTAAATTTACATTTATACTCTTTAAGTTAATTAATCTAGATTCAAGGTTTAAAGTTATGGAGTGAAGTTTTGGAGGTGGGGTTTAAAATTGAAAAAAAAATACTAATTTTTAAAAAATAAAAAATCTATTTTGATCATTTTTGTTTTTATAAATTATTTTTGTGATAAAAACTTCAAATGAGGTTATCTGAGAGCTTTGTCCTTTACAATATTCACCGTTTGTTCTTATTACAGCTTATACAAATACCACTTTCCTTATACCACTTTTCCTTTTTACCTTCATTAAATAGACATTTTAAAAAATATCACTTTTTGAGGGGCAAATTTTTTTAAAATTAATTGAAATCCTAAATTTTAAATTCCTAAACCCTACCCTTACCCTACACCACCCCTTAACTCTAAACCCTAAGTCTTAAATTAATTAATCCAAGGGTTATAAGTGTGTTTTTCCCTCTTAAAAAACAAGGATAAAAGTGATTAAGGTATTTTTGAAAAGTGGTACAAGGAAAGTGGTATTTTTGGAAATTTCCCAAATATTATATTACTTTGATTTTTACAACATAATTTGTTTTCATATTGCATTTCAAAAAACTATACTTTAGCATCTATAATTTTATGTTTTGTAAACTTTGGAATTTATCATTTTGTGTTTGGGATATTTATTTTGAAAACTGTATATTTTGTCAAGAGAAACTTGGAAAATTACACAACCATTTTTGAGCTTGGAAGATTATATGACTTTTAAATTTTATTTTATTAAATTAGTTCATTATGTTATAAAAGTATTAGAAGACATTGGTAAGATTTTTTATAAGTTTCAACATATTCTTTTAGTTAAAATAAACCTTAAATTTATAACTAAAATTGATTTATCACTAATATATTTAATGAATAATTAAAATTTCAAATTTTTATAATAGAAAATTTTGTAAATAATAAAGAACTAAATTTTAATTATATACTATTTTATTTTGTATGTAATTATTTTAGATAATATATTGTTATGAGTTTCAAAATAAATAAAAAGTTAATATATATTTGTAGATAAAAATTTTAACATATATTAATAATTTTACAAATTTTCACTCCTTATATCAGTGAATGATTAATATATATTTAAACTAAAGCATTTAAATAACATAAAGTAGGTTAATTTATCAATTTAATATAGTTTTCATATTTAATTCATAGAGTACTTCTATTTTAATATAATATAGATTATAACTATATTTTTATACAAGTAGCATATTTTTCGTAATAAAATATTAATCAACACTAATTTAGATTAATAATTATGAAATTAATTAATTCTTTGTTTTATGAAAAACATTTAAAACATGTATTATGATTATGTTAGATTTTTTTCTTAAAATATTTTGTTAATTAAGTTAAAGTTAAAAAATATTTATTATTAATATTATTATTTATTAATAAGATTTTCATAAAAATATCTATATTTGATTGATTAATGTAGATAATCAAATATATCATATTAAATGATTAATTAGTGGTCATTCTATGATGTGTTAGCAGTAGAGAAAAATAGTGATTTTATTTTAATAGAACAAATATATTATAATTAAAATTTGATAAAAATAGCATAGTATCTTTTTCTTTGTAGTAAAATTTTAATTAACAGTAAATATATAATAATACTTTTTTGTTTTCATAGATTTTGTTATAATTAATTTATTATTAATATATTTATTGATGATTAAGATTTTCTAAAAGTGTTATATATTTTATTGATTAATGTAAATAATCAGTGTTATATTAAGTAATTAATTAAAAGGTTCTATTGTAACTTTGATTCTCTTTTGATAGAATAGATAATAAGAATAATAACAATTCAACATGTAATTATAACTTGTATACTGTATATGTCTTATGTGGCACAAATACAGACATAAGTAATGATCAACATTATCATATATTTGATTATTATTCACACAAACTAGTCTCATTCCATCTTAATAAGATTCTTATCCATCTTCTTATCATAATTATCTATATGTATGGAAGTAACAGATTTTGTTCCCCATGTAATACTATTCTAATTTTATACCTATAAATAAGAAGCTCAGACGCTTCAGTTTTCTTCAACTATTCAAAAGGTTAAGAAAGAAAGAAGAAGTCATATCAATGGCGTCTAGGTTTCTGATCATGTGTGTCTCGTCTCTCATTTTCTTCTTCTTCCTCTCCGTCTCAAATGCTCATACTGGTGCATTTCACGGTGGAGAAAAGGTCTTCGACGTCACAAACTACGGTGCTCGTGGTGACGGCCAAAGAGACAAGAACAATGCTCTTGCCTTTACAAAAGCGTGGAACGAGGCTTGTCAATGGAGTGGTGAAAGATCAACGGTCTACATTCCCGCCGGAACATTCCTTCTCGATCAAGTAACGTTCGTTGGTCCTTGCAAAAGTTGTATCACTTTTGCAATCACAGGAACCTTGTTGACGCCATTAAACAACCTGAGTGGATCGTTTTTCGCCACGTGGATAACCTCACCGTGACAGGAGGGGGAACACTTGACGGTCAAGGATCTTACTCGTGGCCTCTCAATGATTGTAACAAAAAGACTAACTGTCGTCAGCTACCTATGAACATGGGGTTTCGGTTCGTTAAATCCTCGTGCATCAACGGTCTAAGATCGCTCAACAGCAAAATGGGACACTTCCATTTCAACTCAGTAGAGAATTTTAACATTACCGGTGTCACCGTCACTGCTCCCGGAGATAGCCCTAACACCGACGGAATCAAAATCGGAAAATCTAAGGATATGCATATATCCAACAGCAGTATCGGAACCGGTGACGATTGCATCGCAATTCTTGACGGAAACACCAACTTGGAAATCTCTAATGTCAGGTATATTAAGTAACACAACATATGTGAAACTATCTTATAACTATAAGATAAGAGCATCATTATGGGTAACCACTATGAAAGTGGTTTATTTTCTTTCTTTTTTTTGTGGAATAATGCTGCTCTAAATCAATATCTAAGACCATGATTATTGCATGTTTAAACTGGGTTTATTAGAAAAAGTTAAAAAATTATTGTATCACAGAGAAGGGGTTAGAGTCGATGAGCTGCAGCGTGAGCTCGATCACACGGAAAAATTGTTACAAAATTAATATCTAAGAAATCTAGGCGATAATAAGACACTTTATAGGCGATAAATTAGACATTTTATAGGCGATAATTAGACATTTTATAGGTGATATGTTCAAATATTCTCAGTGTATGCACATTGGTCTCGATATTGTATGTGGAGTCACTATGTTGATGTTCTGATATTTCACAACATCAGGTGCGGACCAGGGCACGGGATTAGTGTCGGGAGCCTTGGGAAACACAAAGATGAGAAGAACGTGGAGGGCATAACCGTAAGAAACTCGGTATTTAATGGTACAACCAACGGTTTAAGGATCAAGACAGTGGCTAAGTCGGTCTCACAGACTTCGGTTTCGAAAATCTTGTACGAAAATATCCAAATGATCAATGTTGGACACCCCATTGTCATCGACCAGCGGTATTGTCCACACGGTCTATGCGATAGTCATGGAAAGTATGATTCTCATGTTCATATCAAACACGTCAAGTATAACAAAATCTGGGGATCGTCGAGGAATCAAACGGCTTTGACCTTGCAGTGTAGTAAAACGTTTCCTTGTCAAGATGTTGAGCTCTCAGACATCAATTTGGTATACAAAGGAAGCGACGGGTTAGCCACGGCTTTGTGTGAGAACGTTGGTGGTTCGGTTCGTGGGAAGATCGTGCCTGGTAACTGCCGGATTTGATGATCTAAAACTAGTCATGTTAAGGTTTTGGGTTTTTAGTTTGTATAGGACTAGAGTTTTCGTATACAGATCAGCTAATCTAAAACCTAATAAACTCCAAATAAATTAATAAATTTGTAATATTAAAGGTTGTATGCGGTTTTTACATATTATCTTGACCGACTTTTCAAATATATAATATATTAGTATATTTATATTTCATGAGAATATCTATTTTATTAAGATTAAAATACCTCTTAAAAATAATCATCCATTCAATCTAATAATTATAATTTGTGCTATCGAATTAATAAATACTTAATTAATTAACTAACAATCTTTTATTTGTTAGATTATTATGTAATCGTATTATTCTCTAATCAATTTTTACAATACAATTAAAATTATATTATTTGAAAATTTTACATAATAATAATAATAAATATTACTAACAAAAAGATATTATGACTAAATTATAAATTCAAATACATAAAAGTGAGCATACAAAGTCAAAGTCTTGGATATTTATGTGTTTAGGTTGGATAAGAATCAGTTTTATCCGTTTGGATCTATTCAAATTAGTTTTTCGAGTCGGATCTATTTGAGTTGGTTCTTTTTAGTTCTGATTTTTTCGGGTAAAACTTTTTTAAACACACCTAAATATTTGTAAATTTTTGGTTCAGTTTTAGTATAGTACTTTTGGGTCTCTTCTGATTCAGAATTTTAGATCAAGAAAAAATGCACAAATACGATAGAGAAAATTGAAACTATGTAGAATACTCACAACCTTTACTGGTCACCCCATAAGTTTTTGATTTTTGTTTCCATTTTCTGTCAGTTCAAATTATTTTAGATAAAGAAAGTCCATTATCATATGACTATTTGCATCTCATATTGGATAGATACAATACCTTATTTTTAGGGTAAACATATATTTCCTCTTACCTTAATATGACACATTGACATAACACGGATCAAATAGTACAGTAATTTTTACTATTTGTGATTTGCTTCGTATTTTACGAATATCTAATTTTTCGATTTTGTTTTAGTTCACAGAAATACAGATATCCGAATATTTTTTGGATATTTATGAATATTACGGATATTTCACTCACTTTGTTAATATAAGTAAATCTAAAAAAATAATAATTTTTTTTTCCGAAACTGTATTTTACATAATATAAAAAAATAGTGAAATTATATGCTCCATAATTTTTTTTTTTCAAATAATCAAATTTTCTAATAAAACACAAACTTTTAGAAAAATGTAATTTTTATTAAGATTTAATATTCAGTTTTTAATTAATACCTTTATAAGTAATTCTATAAATAAATTAATAAAGTATATGTTGAATAATAAATATATAAAATTATACATTTTAAACTCTATATTTAATTATATATACATCTATTTCTATAAAATTCGGAGCAGATCGTATATTCGGGATTGGATATTCGGCTCTAAATGTTTAGTATTTGAGGCTTGCTTTGTTTTTAACGGATATTAAATTTAAATAATTTATTTGTTTCGATGACTTACGGCTATCCAGATTTTTCGGATCGAATCAATTTATCGAATAAAATACCAAGCTATATTCCTTATCTAACCAACATATTGAAAATATTCAACAAGTTTTAATACACTTCATCTTTTTAATTTATTCAACATGTCATTGCACTGATATAACAATTGAATGATTTTATTTAACATACCATTGTAAATGGTCTATATATGTGACACATATACAGTCATAAGTAATGATCATCACTATATTCTATCCATTCCACTACGATAGACTTTAGAAAAAGGTTTGTTTCACAAGAGATAATTTTTTTGTATTTTCTATGAAAATGTTGTAAATTTCAAATAAGTTAATTAATTTATTATTGGTTAAAAAATTTAAAATTAAAAATTACAGATAACACTAAAAAATCTATCTTTATAAAACGAGAGGATATGAAATTAGTATTCACCCAAAGTAGTCTCATTCCATCTTGATAAGATCCTTGCATAATCTTCTAATCATACTTTCTATGTTTATGGAAGTAACAGATTGTGTTCCCCCCCCCCAATATACATTACTAAATATTTACGTTTTTACCCTATAAATAAGAAGCTCAAACGCTTTAGTTTGCTTCAACAAATCAAAAAGTCAAGAAAGAAAGCAGAAGTCAGAACAATGGCCTCTAGGTTTCTGATCATGTGTGTCTCTTCCCTCTTCTTCTTCTTCTTCTTCTTCTTCCTCGCCGTCTCAAGTGCTCATACTGATGCATTCCACGGTAGAGATAAGGTCTTCAACGTCAAAACCTACGGTGCTCGTGGCAACGGCCAAAGAAACATTTACAACGTTCTTGCGTTTATGAAAACGTGGAGCGAAGCTTGTAAATGGAGTGGTGGAAGATCAACGGTCTATATTCCCTCCGGAACATTCTTTCTCGATCAAATAACGTTCGTTGGTCCATGCAAAAGTCCTATCACTTTTAAACTCGAAGGAACCTTGTTGGCTCCTCGGAGCCTCTACGCCACCAAACGAGCAGAGTGGATCGCTTTCGTCCACGTGGATAACCTCACCGTGACTGGAGGGGGAACACTTGACGGTCAAGGATCTTACTCGTGGCCTCTCAATGATTGTCACAAAAACACTAACTGTCGTGCTCTAGCTATGA
This sequence comes from Moricandia arvensis, assembly GCA_905132765.1. Lineage (NCBI taxonomy): Eukaryota > Viridiplantae > Streptophyta > Magnoliopsida > Brassicales > Brassicaceae > Moricandia > Moricandia arvensis. The sequence continues at coordinate 65,292 of CAJHQP010000353.1, forward strand.
ACATGGGCTTTTCTTTCGTTAAATCCTCGAGTATTAACGGTCTAAGGTCGATCAACAGCAAAATGGGACACTTCAACGTATACGCAGTCGAGGATTTTAACATTACCGGCGTCACCATCACTGCTCCTGGAGATAGCCCTAACACTGATGGAATCAAGATCGGGAGATCTAAGGATATGCATATTTACAACGTCAGTATCGGTACCGGTGACGATTGTATCGCAATTCTTGACGGAACAGCCAACTTGGATATCTCTAATGTCAGGTATATCTTATCTACTGAAAGAGAAGTACAATTTTTATCTACCGTAGAAAAGTTATAATTGGTCTATTTCAATGATTAAATCTATTCTATTTGATTATTGACATTAATTTCTTAAATATAGAACATTTCTAATATATTATTAAGATATTAATAATAAATTAGTTATAACAAAATCTATTGTACAAAATCTAACAAGATTTTACTAAGATTTTTGAATATTTTTAAATGAATGCATTCATTAATTTAATAGTTAGTAATATAATATTATTATAAATTAAAATTATAATAGAATTTTGTGCTATTTTATAAAAAATTTATAAACATAATCTATATTATATTAAAATGAAAGTAATATATAAATGAAATATGAAAAGTTATTGAACTGGCACATTAACATATTTTAAAAAATTGACGAGGAAAACATATTTTCAAAATTACAGTTGATAAAATAAAAAATTATCGCACGGATGTTCGGGTGAAAGTCTAGTATATCTTAAGTAACACAAACATATAAGTAACGCAACATATGCCAATGTTCAAGAAAATTTTAGACCGTACTTAAAAGCTTGAAACATATATTTAAATATTCTCTCTTTTTGTGTAATAAACAATATATTTGCGTTGGTCTAATATTTTTATGCACCAGGTGCGGACCAGGGCACGGGATTAGTGTCGGGAGCCTTGGGAGAAACAAAGATGAGGAGAACGTTGAGGGCATAACCGTAAGAAACTCGGTATTCAACGGTACAACCAACGGTGTAAGGATCAAAACATGGGCTAAGTCTGTCTCGCAGAATTCGATTTCGAAATTCTTGTACGAGAATATCCAAATGATCAGTGTTGAAAACCCCATTGTGATCGACCAGCAGTATTGTCCAAACCATCAATGCGACAGTCCTGGAAAGTACAGTTCTCATGTTCAGATCAAAGACGTCAAGTATAACAAAATTTGGGGAACGTCTACGAGTCGAGAGGCTTTGAGCATCAAGTGTAGTAAAGCGTTTCCTTGTCAAGACGTTGAGCTCTCAAACATCAACTTGGCGTACAGAGGTCGCCACGGGCTAACCACGGCTATGTGCGAGAACGTTGGTGGTGCGATTCATGGGAAGATCGTGCCTGGTGATTGCCGGATTTGATGATTTAAAGCTAGTCATGTGTTAGTTTTTAGATTGTATAGGCAGAGTCGGTCTTGAATTTTCCGAGGCCTTATACAAACCTAAAAATAATAATTTTAATATCAGTATAATATATTAAATAATTATACAAAAATTATTTATAATAATTATACAGTTTATAAAAACAAACACATAACTAAAATAATTTCTAAAAAATTATTTAAATACTTCCTACTTTTCATAAAATGTCTCTTAAACACTTTTCACACACAGTAAAAATGATTTAAACATATTTATATTTTCATTAATTACATCATTTTAACCAACAGATGAATTATTAATTACATCCTAATGAAATAAGGAAAAAATGTTAAAATGACATTTGAAAAAAAAAACAGATGGACTATTATATAATTTAGTTAGCTCATCTGCATGAAAGTTTTTTCTTTAAAATGTGGATGCACAAAATTGTGGACTCCATTCAAATACATCACAACAATGGCTGCAGACCCGACACTGTGTATAGGACTATAGTTTTCGTACACAGGTTGTCCTCGATGCAATACTGAAGCTAATCTAAAACCTATTAATTAATAAATTTGTGATGTTAAAGATGTAAGCGGGTTTCTTGCATGCTATAGTTTGTATATCTTGACCGACTTTTTCAAATCTATAACTATGTTATATTTTTATTTCATGAAAAGATTGTAATCATTCACCTAAATTTATTAGTATTCGTTTTTAAACTATGAGTAGTGTAATTTATATATTTTCACTCATATTATATTGGCGGATTACATTTACATTACATGAGATACTCAGCGAATATACGAATAAACTCATTAAAACATGGAATGTATATTTGTTACTGGCTGTGTGATTTCATTCCAAAAGTAGTTGATTCTACAGTGGATCAAAACTAGAACATTTTTTTCTTTTTTTAAACATGGATAAAAACTAGAACATAAAATCTGTTTTTATGTCTAATTTTTTTTTTTTTTTTTTTTTGTCAACTGGTCACTTTTTGGACCTAAATCCTCATACTGAGGTAAGGGAGGGTCGAACCCTCAACGCCAGGGCCCGAAGGCAGGGCTCAGTAGCCATTAGGCTACGAGCGACCCGGTGTTTTTATGTCTAATTTTATTTACTTCTATTCACAAAAATTTCTTGCTAAATCTAGATTTCTTTTTCTTCCTTTTTCTTTTTGTCCATATATAAATATTTCTAGTAACTCTACAATTTAAAATTCAAAAATTTTAAATATATTCTTGTTGACTCCCATAAGAGTTTGAAATGTTGACATCAAGAGGACATTATCTTGGAATGTGGAATAAAGTCTGACTAATAAATGTTAATCGAATTATTTCAAAATTTTATTTTTACTTTTAATTAAAAACATTTTTTTATCTTAAATTATTTATGTTGTGTTGCAACAAACAAAAAAATTCTAATATTATTTCAAATTTTCAACCAACTAAGAATGATTTATACGTATGCTCATGCTTTCTTTCTTTCTTTTATGGTGACTATACAAATCATATTTAATCTATACAGAAACCAACTAAGTTAACAAGACTGCACCGGTGGAGGTAAATCGCCGCACGTGGCGGACACAATCACTTTCCCGGCACGTTCTCCAGACTCTATAAGCATCAACACCACTTCCCTCATCGTAGGTCGATCAGACGGCGAAGCTTTAGTACAGAGCACAGCAATTTTCGTAACCGTGATCATGTGAGCAAGAATCACATCGTCTTCTACCTTGGTTAGGCAAGGATCAAGTATCTCAGACGTCAAGGAATGATCTCTGATATGGTTTCTTGTCCACGTGGCAAGATCTCCGCCTTGGTCCAACGGTTGAACCGGAGTCTTTCCGGTTAACAGTTCAAGAAGTACAACTCCGAAGCTGTAGATATCGCATTTCTCCGTTACTTTCATTGTGTATGCATACTCTGTGCAAAAGAAAATAAATCGGTTTTGAGCTAAGTCCGGTTAAATCAATCTAAATATCTAAACCGTAAGAACATACATGTTTGAGATTAATAACTCAGAATCTAAATGTCTAAACCGTTAGAACATACACTTTTTAGATTAATCCTGATAAATTCAGCTTCAACTGCCTAAACCAATACCGGTTGTGAGATTAACCTCGGTTGACTCAGAATCTAATGTATAAACCGTAAGAACATATCTGTTTGAGATTAACCCCGGTTAACTCATAATCTAAATGTCTAAACCGTAACATACATGTTTTGAGATTAACTCCGGTTAACTTAGAATCTAAATGTTAAACCGTAGGATCATACATGCTTTGAGATTAACCCAGCCCCCCAGTTAACTTAGAATCTAAATGTCTAAACCGTAAGAACATACCGTTTTGAGATTAACCTCGTTACCTTAGAATCTAAATGTCTAAACCGTAAGAACATACCGGTTTTGAGATTAAACACGGTTAACTCAGAATCTAAATGTCTAAACCGTAGGAACAAACCGGTTTTGAGATTAAAACCGGTTCACTCAGAATCTAAATGTCTAAACCGTAGGAACATACCAGGAGCGATGTAACCGTATGAACCAGCAACGGCTGAGACAGATTTGGACACTGGCATGTCAATGACCTTAGCCAAACCAAAATCTCCTACATGAGCTTCAAAATTCTCATCAAGTAGAATGTTATTAGACTTGATGTCTCGATGAATGATCCTCGGTTTACAATCATGATGCAAGTAAGCAAGACCTTCCGCTGCACCAAGCGCGATCCCAAACCGTGTCGGCCAGTCAAGACTATGCGACTTGCCACCGTGTAGTATCTCACCTAAGCTTCCTCGAGACATGTACTCATATAGCAAGAGATTCGAGTTCGAACCCTGGTGGTAACAGAAACTGTATAGTCTCACAATGTTTCTGTGTCTGATCTTGCCTAGTGTAAGAATCTCCGCGCGGAAACTGTTGTCCGTGTTGTTGTTGTTATTACCGCCTTCCCTGTTTGATCCGAGTTTTTTAACCGCTATGGTTTTACCAGACGGCATAACCGCTTTGTAAACCGTCCCGCAAGCTCCTTTACCGATAATGTAGCTTTCGTGGAAGCCTTTTGTGGCTTCGAGAATGTCTTTGACTGTGAATCTTTCTTTCGGGACGAAGTAGATGTCTGATTCTTGGAAGAACGGTTCCTTGTCGTGCACGTAAGGAGGTTTTGTTTCTGTGGGGTGTCTAAGGAAATGAACTACAATAGCTATGAGGAACAGAGATACACCGCCGATGACGGAAGACAAGATGACAATGATTCTCCGGCGACGAGCAGAGCCTGATCTTAGAGGTGAAAGCTTACTCCAAGAAGAGAGGTTAGAGTCACAGCTTCTTAACTGCCCGCCGCAGAGTCCTTCATCTCCGAGGAAACTAGTTAGAGTCATGTTTTGAAAGAGAGGTGTGAGTGGAAGTGGTCCAGTGAGGTTGTTGTAGGAGAAGTTGCAGCCTAGTAAGCTTGATAAGTTCTCGAATGTTGTCGGGATTTCGCCGCTTAAGTGGTTGTTGTTGAGAGAAAGGTACATAAGAAGATAAAGATTCCCAAGCTCTGGTGGTATCTCGCCGCTGAAATTATTGTAGCTCAAGTTCATTGCGATTTGGAGACTTGAGAGTGAACCAAGCTGAGGCGGTATGCTTCCTGAAAACATGTTTCCACCCATCTGTAGCTCGGTTAGATGCGTAAGGTTACCAATAGTAAACGGTATGTTGCCAGATAATCTGTTATCATTGAGTCTGAGGATCTCTAGCTGAAGAAGGCTTCCAAGCTCACAAGGCAAATGGCCAATGAAACCGTTCCTGCTCAGGTCAAGTCGTTGAAGCATCTTACAGTTTGCAATCTCTGAAGGGATTGGTCCAGTGAGAGAGTTTGATGAGACGTTGAAAGTGACTAGGCTGGAGAGTTTACTGATTTCTTTTGGTAGGTTTGAGGAGAACCGGTTAGCTGCTAGGTGGAGCCTTTGCAGGTTCTGGCAAATGGCTATCTCAGGTGGCAGTGGTCCGCTGAACCGGTTTTGATCCAGCTCTATAGCAGAAAGATTGACAAGCTTGCACAACTCGGTTGGGAACTGACCAGTGAGTCGGTTTCCAACTACTCTAAGCTGCTGCAGAGGTTTGCAGGTCAACACACCTGGTGGGATGTTACCAAATATTCGGTTAGACCCGAGATTCAACAGGATGAGATTGGATTGGTTACAGATAGAAGGCGGTATCTTCCCTGAGAGCTGGTTCTCTGAGAAGTCAACAACCCATAAAGGACTGTACATACCAAGACCCTGAGGGATTACACCGCTGAGTAAGTTGTGGAAGAGCTGAAGCTGACGCATTGAAGTAAGATTCTGGAAACCGGACGGTATAGGACCGGTTAAGGAGTTGATGGATAGATCAAGTTTCTCCAGATTCTTCAAGCTACTAAGCTCATTTGGTATGGTTCCGGTTAACTTGTTCTGAAACAAATACAACAGCTTCAACTCCCTGATCTTACTCAACTCAACTGGGATCTCACCAGTCAGCATATTCTCCGAAAAATCGATCTCCATTGCTCTTGAAAGGTTTCCAAGCTCCCTTGGGATAGTCCCATTCAACTGGTTTTGGTACAGATAAAGCTTCTTCAAAGACTTCATGTTACCAATCTCTGATGGTATCGGTCCAACGAATGAGTTAACATATAAAGCAAGAATCTCAACTCTTGTTAGATTCCCAATCTCTTTTGGAATCAACCCTGAGAATTTGTTCTGCCATAGAATCACCTCCTTCAGTTTCACAAGCATCCCAATCTCCTTAGGAAGCTCTCCAGAGATGAGATTCTGCGCAAGACCGAGAAGCTTCAAGTTAAGACATCTACCAATCTCATTAGGTAGACTCCCAGAGAACTCATTTTGCCCTGCTCGAAACGTCGTCAGCTTGGTGAGATTCCCTATAGAACGAGGCAATGGACCAGTCAAGTTGTTAGTATAAGCCACAAGCTCTTCCAAGTTGTGTAAATCACCAATCTCTTCAGGCAAAGGACCAGAGAGTTTGTTATTGCAAATGTTGAAGCTTCTCAGAGCCGACAACTTCGTGATCTCGACCGGAATAGAACCACCAAACTGGTTATTGTTCAAAAACATAACTTCCAGCTTCGAACAGTTCCCAATCTCCCTAGGAATCTCTCCAGTGAACTCGTTATAAGCCAGGTTAAGATACACCAAGTTAACCAAACCACCAATGCTCGGTGTTAATACACCAGAGAGATTCTTAGAGCTCAAATCAAGAGATGTCACAACCAGATGTGAGCTGCAGTTCACACCTATCCAGTTACACGGCGTCTCGTCATTACCATTCCAGTTGTGCAGACGGTTGAAGGAATCTTGAAATCCTCTGTTCTTCAACTCCATAAGAAACTGACCATCGCTGTTCAGACATTCTGAAGTCCAGACCACAAGTGTCAAGAGAAACAAAACTCCACCAAACATTGTCTTAAACTCAGAGATCCAACCCATTGATAAACTCAGCACCTGCAACCACAGTTCTTTTCACCATCAAAGAGAATACTTTTGGCAAGTAAAAATCAAATCTTTTAATCCAAAAAAAACAGAGCATTAACCCTACAACTTAGATCTATGATTTTTGCAACAGGAAGAAAAAAAAGGAATCTTTAAGACTTTTCTTACTTGTGTAAAGGGTTTAGAATATCTTTTGATTCCTCAGATGAAAACTCTCAGAGAGAAAGAGATCTCATTTTTAGTATTGTGGGTATCAAAAAGAGATCATCTTTTGATCTGGGAATCAAGCAGAACCCAAAAAAGGTGAGAAACTAGGAGCTTTAAATCCAATAGCTCTCCACGATCCCAAGAATTAAAAGTGAAGCTAGAAAAAGTGAGAGGGAGAGATAGTGATGAGAATCGATGAGTGTATATTCCAATAAGGATTTTGATTTTTTTTATGGAAAGTATGTATAAGCAAGTTTTGCTTTGGCTTGAAGCTTTAATGGCCGACAAGCATGCCTTCTCTCTCTACTGTATTTGCTATTACAGTTTCTCTCTATCTCTTTTAAGTTGTGCCTTGTGGGTTTTATCAGCTTTTTTTTCTTTGTCCATTTTGTTCAGTGCCAAGAACATCAATTTTCTAATTGAAAAAGAAAGTTGTGGAAAGGAAAATAAAAAGAAGTTGAAAGTGGCAAGCTTTTACAGGCCAAGGAAAGTGATAGTTTTTTAAAAATATTTTTCCCTGGAATAAAGCTTTTGTAGATTGACCGATTGTGACATTTTGGGTCATGGTTATCTAGACCAAAACATGTAACATGTTTAAAGAATATATAATCTAGGAAAAAAAATTCAGTTCATATAATTAAACATCCATTTTTTTGGTCATCATCTAGATACAATCTCAGATGTACTAATATAATTAAACTCTGAAAATTCAAAGAAAATAGTCAAATTTTCTCTCTTCTAAAAAAGACATAGTTTCTAAATAATGTTTTAGCTTAAATGCTGATTATTCTAATTCAAACTAGATGAAAATGAATATCTTTGGGCAACATGCTATGAGTTAAAGTGATTTAGCCATGGAATTAAAATTGTGAATTGACCAAGTAGATTTGCTTTAAATGCTTAAAAAGTCTTCATAAATATAGTGTTCTGATTACGGTGCCGTATTAAGGACAATGTGATTGTGACTGGGGGAATATGGGTCCCATGTGGCGATCGTGAGTAAACTATTCAATGAAAGGCACTGGATAACTCACCTATCACCGTCCGATGTGGACTTTCTCAAGTTTTTCTTTTCTATTTTTTTGCAAGAAATTAAAAAGTTTAGAGTTTTTTCTTTTATTTTATGTGATAAAAAAATTTCATTTGGAAAAATTTCATGAAAAGATGAAAATTCAATATTAAGGTTTTCTTTTTTTTTTCTTTTGTCAACGGAATTGCTGCTCTATACAATTTATAGATCAAAATATAATAAAAATGTATTTCTAAACTGAACTGTGAATTTTATGTAGGGTTCGAGCTAAGAGAAGTATAATCTTTATAGAATTTTCTATTAGTGATATTAGAATGTGACAAACGCTAAATACATTAAAAACTGGGTATCAAAATATATAATAAACATTAGGATGATTTATTTTGTTGGTAAAGACACATTAAGAGGTTCATGTTGCTTGACACGCAATGATTAAAATATATGAACAGAAAAGTGCCTTTGCACTCGAACTGGGACCTCAATAATCTTTTCGATAACATTTTGTATAAATATACACGTATAAGAAAGTAACTTTAATTGTTAGATTCCACCCACTGGTTAGAACAAGATTAAGGCGGCAGATTAAGCAAATAAAACATGTGAAACATATTAACAAAACCATGTGGTTACTTTCTTACATGTGCATGACACTTTGGATATAAGTGGAGTATCGGGCAATGGTTAATATGGATTATCCCTAGTAAGTATCTTTTCTGAATATAGATTTCATTACTTTTCAGTTTTCAGGGCCAGGCTAAAAATGAAGAGCTACTATGCCTTCTAAGTTCGAACTCCTCATTGATTTTAAGTCTAAAAATCTAGATAGAAACATCCGGAAATAGATTGTTTTAAATACAAATAAAATGAAACCATTAAACCAAAAAGAAAAAAAAAATGAAACCAGACGTATCTTGGTTTTAAATCCAATTTTTTCAACAATTAATTTTAGTACTAACCATGTAAACTAACGTTTGTGCATTTGATGAGTTTCTATAAAATATTTGTATAATTTTATTGGATATAAGACATTATTTTTTCTGTGAGTAGGTCTATAGCCACTATAGCTACATGTATATCCAATAAAGATTTCAAATCTAGTTAGGTGATATTTGACATTATTTAAAATGTTCGGCCAAGATGAGAAGTGATGTACCATAGGAGGCTACTTGCTACATTGGTCACGCTTCTCTTGTTGTTCTTCTTCTTCTCTTCTATTAAATTATTCTGATTATTTTGAATTGAATTGGCCACTTCAACAAGTTAGGAACGGGATATTTTGATGTAAAATCGTTTGCTTTTCCAGTTTACCTAACAAAATCTTAGTACCTAACTTTTATATTATTATCAGTGGTGACAATGAGATAGCTATGAAAATGTATCATATTTGATATAAATCTTTAGTAAGTACCATGGTATATTTATTCTTGTCATCGTTGTTTATATGGCCATTGATCTTAGAAAATCAAATAGTGCTACAAAAATATCGTTATAGTGTGACAAACCATATGCATGAGCTGATAAACTAACTCCAACAAAAATCGAATTCGAAACATCTTTATAATGTAAAACATATAATCCTTTTTAAGAATATAAGAATGCATACATGATCTAACGAATTCATACAATTGAATGAAAACTCTAATCTCGGTCAGACATCTTCCCTACAAATCTACAAGATACCTTTACGAAAACATGAAAAAAAATCTTTAAAGTTAAGAAATGATCAATGCTTTATTTCGTTATGCAGTTATAAAAGAACATCAGGTTGGTTAATCTTAGATTAAGCTTTTTAATTTATATTAAACCAATGTTACATTACATTTGACTTGAAAGAGACAGACTCCAACCCCAAAATAGTTGTGTATAATCAAACCAACTCCGATTCTAAACCACACAAGCTATTATATATAGATAGTTTCGAATAAACGTGTTGACGCACAGGTGGAGTCGAGCTCGTTCTAACGTGTCGTAGTTTTACACGTTAAAATAAATCCAAGCTGATTATATATTTTTGAAATTTAGTTGCATGCATGTCTGGAGTAATTTCATAGACCATTGTAGTTGTGATGGAGGCATTCTTATTTAATTACTACAATAATCTCACATATACATCAATCCCAAGATAACACTTAAATGGTATCATATATCGAGCAATAAGTTTCACTAAACAAAACTTGTTTTCATTGCAAGAGTCCAAGGATTACGCAGGGTTATATTTTTCCATAATATAATAATTACAGTGAAATTTTTAATGTCCACTAAAAACAAATTTTTAAACACTGATTGATTAATAATCACAATAGATCAACTATTTGCATATACTTACGAATTTTCACAGATAATGTTTCTACAACATATATTATTTTTTAAATTTTAAATTAACGGTAATTCTACATGTACAACATTTTTTTATGGATAAATTCTATTCTTAACGCATAATTACAACAAATGATTTTATCTACAGTACTTTTACATTTTATAAAATAAAATTTTGATCTGATGTAGAAGTCTATATAAATACTACGCCGTGAAGCTTTTACAAATAAATAAACAGAAATTGCATCCAAAAGGAATCAAACCCAAAACTATATCTAGACACTAAAAACAATCTAGCTGATGTTAAAAATGATTCGAAGAAACGATGACTAATCAAATTTTAAATGTCTTTCTCTATTAGTTTAAAGAGAGTTCACACCGAAATTATTAACTAAAACAATATGATTAATCAAGCCATATACCTGGATTATTGTTTCAAAAATATTATAATCAAGTTGCTTAGAAGCTCTCGGATTTTAGATCTGCCAAGCTTTGACTCAACATGCGTCAAATAGGTTAAGGTTTTATTTTTTTTAAATTGGTTTATTATATTTCTTAAGAAAGCATCACTGATCACCCAGCTTTTTCTAATGCATACACATATATTTAAACAAGTAGTGATTTTCTTATAAAATGAGATGACATATGGGTTAGATGTATTCGAACACCAATTTTAAGTACATTACAAATAAAACTAATTATTATTGAAAGTGACAATTAGTAAACTGAGCATATGCTTTGTGTTTCATATTATCTGAAAATGTAGAATGGTTTGATCCATGCATATATCTATGGACCGTCGTTTCTAGTCAAAACTTTGATCTAATATTAAATTAAACACACTTGTATATAATTTTACATGCTCTTTTTGTGAATCAAATAAGAGAATTTTTATACAAAGGCTTTGTTAACATATACGAAACTCCCACGGTTTAGGTTCAAGACCACATTCCGTAGTTGGCTCCATTCTATACGTGCAAAACCATCTCGTTCTCAAACCCAATACTTGTATGTATTAATGTATTATACTATTATATTGCGTATATTCATACATCGATACACACGTTTTCATATAAACACGTGTACGCAATCGTACGTCTCTTTGTTGGATCCGCACAAGCGTGTAAACGGAAGAGACGGTGGATAATGAAGGCCCACACATGTCCGTGTCACCTCATCTTTATTTTTTTTTTTCAATTCACAATTTGTAAAAGCTTGCAAGTTGTGACCATGTGACTTGTCAGTGATGACACCATTTAATCTACAGATTCTATTTTCCATTATGGGCTTTTGAACAACTATCCTACGGCCCAATAATAAGCCCATATTACTGAGCTTAAATGAAGTGAAAACACACGGTCGACGTTTCGCCACGTCACCTTTAACTTTATCCAAACCCATAAAAGTCCTTACCAGTTGGACAAGATTTTAGTACTGTCTGGCCATGGAAGTGGTGGCGTTTCCGTACAGCCTCCGTACGCCTCCGCCGGATTTTCCATCACATAAAACCGGGAAGCCAGCAGTTAACCGGAATGGACTTGCTCTACGGTTCAGAAATGTTACGTATGAAGGAATGATCTTATCGTTGAAATCAAGAACCAGAACACTAACGGCGGTGGAAGCAGTTTCCGGCGGCGGAGCTTCACTTCCGCCGCTGGATTTGACGGAGGATAATATCCGTCTGGTCCTAACAGAAGCTCGCGTCGAGGTACACTTTTTTTTTTTCCTTTCTCGTACCGTTTGCTTAATTCAAGATTGTTACGGTCGATTTAGAACCGGTTTACAAAACCAGTATTTAATTTAAGAACCGGTTTTGTAATTAGTACAGCTGGCACAACTCTTTGATTTATCGGTTGGGATAACAGGACAAGTTGAGCTAGTGGAGCTAGACGGACCGTTCGTTAAGATAAGTCTAAGAGGCAAGTTTTGGCACACACGTGCCATGGTCCTAGCTCGAATCGGAAACTACTTGAAACAGAGGATCCCTGAGATTCTTGAAGTTGAGATTGAAGATGAGAAGCAACTCGATGATAGTCCTGCAAATTTCTAAATTTCGTTACTTCAAAACTATTATCGATATTTTCTTTCTTGGTTAATGTTGACACATGTTTATATGTTGTTTAAGCTTTGTTCACTTATTAGCAAAAGTACATCGTTTCTAGAAACCCAAAAGATTAGCAATATAGAGGCATGGCCGTTTGGGTTCGGTTTTTGGGTTTTCAAAATTTTCAGTTGCACCAATCGGATTGTATATATGTTCGGTCCGATTCATTTAACAATACTTTGGGTTCAAGTATTTTTAATATCTCTGTCTAAGACCAATCTTGGACCAGAACTTGTTTTGGGTTCGATTAGCTTTGTTTTGGGTTCGATTAGCTTTGTTTTGCGTTATTACTATATTTAGATATCATATCAAATAAACATAAAACTGAGTATTTGAGATGTTTATTCAGATTTTCAATAACTTATTCCATATAATAATTAAATAGTTGTGTTAGTTAATAATCAATTTTGGTAACATATTAATAAAATAGGAAAAAAACAAAGAATTTAAAAATAAGATTGACATTCTATTGTAAATAAATGGTAAATCTTAAGAGTATCTTTTATTTGTACTTTTAATAATATAGATACTCGTGGATAATTACGAATTACGATATAGTGAAACATAGTTTGACTAGGAATGGTAAAATTACTTTGCTAACTTTTCCTAACGCTCTTTGGAGAATGAGTTTTACCAACCATTATAAAAACATGATTTACCAACTTGTCGAGACAAGTCTCAATGTCGAACACGAGCACGGTTAACTGGTCGGAGCTTCACGCTGACGTTCTACAATTGATTCTGGAACGTCTGAACATCATTACTTATGTTAGAGCTCGAACCGTTTGCAAGGACTGGTACGCAGTTTGCAAACGAATCACTTCAGTACAAGAAAAGTCTCCATGGTTGATAATCTTCCCTGCCGTAAGACCAAAGTGCGGTTCATGTCTACTGTTCGACTTATCCACGTTTCGACTCACACGTAGATGTAAGTTTTATCGATTGCACAATCTCGGCGATGACTTTAGTACTCACCGGTGTATCGCAACTTGTGGAAGCTGGCTTTTAATGTTAAACCTACGTTCTAGTTTATACGTTTTGAATGTTTTCACACGCGAGAGAATCAATCTTCCACCGCTCGAGTCACACGAGGGAAGGCTACACGTTGAGAGACGCAGAGACACTACCTTCATAATCAATAAATCGTTAGTAACCGCAAGAAACGCTATTAACAAGACAAACGCGGTTTTATGGGTGGACGAGAAAACCAAAGGTTATCTAGTTGTCTGGTCGATAGGTTTCTTTTATATGATGTACACTAGGAGTGGGTTAGGTTTCTGGAGAGAGATACCTACACGTGAAGGTCCTGAGAATCTCCATGGATGTCAAGATATTGCCTACAAAGACAACAAGCTTTACGTTCTAACCCGTCAAAACCAAATAAGAATCTTGGACTTCTCTCAAGAACTCCCTCTAGCGTTACCGAATAACGTTGAGCATCAACCATTTACAAACGAAAGACCATGGCGAGTTAAGATCGGAGTTACAGTCTCCGGACATGTTTTGATGGTTAAGAATCGGTCAAATATGATTTTGAAGATTTTAAAGAGGGATTCAGAAGTGACAATTTGGGATCCTGTGGAGTCATTAGAGGGAGAAGCTTGGATCACGGATCTTGGTGTGACGATACCAGCAGTTAATGGGACTAAACCAAACTCGGTTTATTACAGCAAAGATAAGTATGCTTATTTGGGCGATGTTTCGACTCAAGTGTTGTGGGAGGTCCTAGATGTCAATTTGAATCGTAACTTCAGTTACGCGAGGTGGTTTATTCCTAGTCTTCGTGAGTTATAATTGGATCAAATTATTTTTGTTCTGTATTGTTTATACAGTATAATATATTTCTTGATTAGTGTTTATTAATTGAGATTTATATATTTTTTTTTTATATCAGATTGTTTTGGTGTTTGCGTACATAAACCTTTCTTATTCCTCTATATTAATTTATCAACTAATAAGGGTAAATGATGCTGAATCTCAAAATTCACTTCAAAAATGAGGTTAGGGTTTTGATGACATATATAAGAATTTTTAAAAAAAGTATATAGATTGACGCTTTTTCATAAAATGTGTATTTGATTAATAATATAAAATTATCATATTTACCATATTATTGGTATCATTATTTATTTTTACTCAAAGATGAATAATTAATCCACCTTGGTGCCCATTCAAACATGATTAATCTATTACATATTTTTTAAAAAGAATTGAAGAGGCATACTTCTAGGATCTTTAGAGCATGATTAACCCGAAGTTTTTAGAGTGGTGTTCTTAGCGGAATATAAGAAACTGTTTCTTAACTTTCAACTAAAAAAAATAAAAACCAGTTTATAAATATTTAAAAACTGGTTCTTATTTTTTTAGTTGAAAGTTAAAAAACAATTTCTTATATTCCGCTAATAATCTCATCCTAATAACTCCAGGTTAATCATGGTCTTATAGTCGATCTTGGTGCGCATTCAAACATGATTAATCTATAAATACTTTTAAAAAGAAAATTGACAAACATGATTTATAACCAGATAATTCGAAAGAAAGCATACATATTTATAATCCATTTTGGTGTTTATTCAAGCACCAGGAAAGAGGAAACATAGCTATCTCACAAGATGAAACAAAAACATAGTGGCTAGAATATTAATTTTAGAGGAAACATAGCTAGAACATTAATTTTTATCCCAATTATACATGAGCTTTAGCGGCTCATAGTTTCTTGAAAAGTAAATACCATCATCTCGTGCTTCCCATGTGTTTACCTTGTTACATTTACGAAATTGACCTCCTTGATATGCTGTAAAATTTTGATGATATTCAAAATTAGCCCCCTTGCACAAGATACATTTGAATGCTGTAAAAAAAAAGAAATTATCATGAAAACTAAAATTGTATGCAACGGCTTGGAAGCTCAGATAATGATCGCCTAGATCATCGTCTTTGGATTTGCAGTGGACTTTGAGAATATTACGGCTAACTGCAAGGTTGTTTTGAATAGCTACGATGTTTTTATGACACTTAGCTTCATTCGACAATACATGCAAAGAAAATATAAGATACAGAAAAATAAGTACAGGATTCATTTTTGGTTTATATATAGACTTCATAGTTCATAGGTGTATGTCTCAACAGATTTATAGACTTCATAGTTCATAGGTTTCTCAGACCAAAGTCAACAATGGTTTATTGGATGCCTCTATTGGTGTTTATGCTCCATTTGGCAAACTCTCAAAGACTTCATTAGTGTCTCAGACCAAAGTCAACAATGGTTTCTTGGATAATATTAGTGTAACGGTCCAACTATCCACGGTTAATAGGCATTCGATGTCCGCTCACTCGGCCCGTGGACCTCATTCCGTGCGACGGGCAGTGTATTAATTTTTCGGATGCTCGAAATCGTTGTTTACTGACACTGCAACCGCCACATGACATTTCTCTCTACATTAATTATTTTGTTTTAATAAATCAACTTGAGAGGGTCAAGAAATACTTATTTGTATGTATGTCTCTACAGATATATTGACTCCATAGGTTAGGAGTGGGCATTTTACCCGATACCCGAATCCGTACCCGAACCCGTACCCGAACCCGATCCGAAAAACCCGAACCGAAATCCGAACCGAAATAGCAAAATACCCGAACGGGTATTGATTTAGGAGAGATTGGATATCCGAACCCGAACGGGTAATACCCGAACCCGAATGGATACCCGAAAATAACCGAACATAACTATACTTAACCTTATATTTCTAGTCTACATCTCTTATTTTATTTAAAATATTTATATTTATGTTACACAAGCTTTAAAATCATACAATAAACATATAATTATGGACAAAATGATTTGATACTCACTTAAAATGTATGTCAAACTTTTTGTTTCATGTATTAACAAAAGTTACATTCAAATTTTAAAAACAATGACCAAATCAATGTCTTTTTATTTTGACATGTATCTCCAAATCTATTTAATCATTCAATCTATGCAAAATAAAAACTTAGTTCAGTAAAAATTATATTTTTAAATAGAAGAAACTTTAAAAATTTTTTTTTTTTTAAAAGTCTAAATATCCGAACCCGACCCGAAATAACCGAACCCGAACTCAAAATACCCGAACCCGACCCGAACTACAAAAATACCCGAACGGGTTCTATAACCCTATACCGAAATACCCGAAAATCCGAAATACCCGACCCGAACCCGAACGGGTATCCGAACGCCCACCCCTACCATAGGTTTCTCTAACCAAACTTTACCTATGGTTTCTTGGATAATTTAAAGATAATTTAAATTTGCTGCTGTCATTAAAGAGAATTTAAATGTGAAAATTTCTACGTTTTGTTTCTTTGTAACATAACCTTTTAATGGTAAGGAATATTGATCGAAACTAATAAGACAACTAGATTCTTATGCTTTTGCATCAATGAAACCTCATGATACAAAGTTATTCAAATCGATTTTGAATAGGAATAGATCCTATGCCCAAACATACCCAAACTAATCTACTACGGGCGTGTGACCTACTGGTAGATTTGCACACCGAGCTTGAAAATAGATCAAAAGCAAGGGTTTATATATTGTGTGAGAGTGTCCAAGGATGCAGTACTTCCCTCAAGCAAGGTTCGAACTCGCAACATGGGTGTATGAAGGAGTCCATCCAACCATTGGGCCATGATGTTCCAGAAAATCGATCATGTTTTTCTTTATGTAATTACTCTTTGATGTCTTTCTTACATATACATCCACAAATACAAGAATCATAGAATCTATATATCTTTAATATTATCGAATAATTTCTTTTTTTTTTGTTCTGACTTCACCACAAATTGTACATTGGATTATATGTTCTTAATGGAATCACATTAAAGTAAGAAAATGAATGAACATTGGTGTTCTAAACCAACTCTCTATCTGAAGGTCGCATGTTCAATTCGCGATCACCTCACAAATTTGTTATAAACGAACTCTCTATTGATCCATAACACACACAATACACTGTATCTCTAGTGGCACTCTCCTCAAGAACTCACTCTCCAAAATACAATGTATCAATTGGAAATTCTGAGCTAATACATCGATGATTTTAACTTACGGCATATCCCCGCGGCAAACCACTCAAGGTTTCAGCTTATGAACAACATAGCAAGGTACACTTCTCTTAAAGGAAAACACAGGATGGAAGAATCCATAGATATATGGAATATCATCTTCTTGTTTAGCTTCGTCTTTACGGAACTGCAACTTTAAATTAGGTTTACGTCAGGAAAGTCATTCTTTTGTGAATGTTAACTTACGCTGAAGGATTCTGAATCGATTGAGAATGTTGCCATCACAATGTGAGATTGTGTCAGCATTTTTTAGAAACTTGTTGTAGGTGAGAGTTGAATTTCAACGTCACACTATGTGACTAATTTCCAGCTATCTGACTCAGTCATGAAAGTTTTATCGACACATTCAAGTTTCCCGAATTCACTGGATCTTCTGTTAAAGAACTATCTCGCTTATCTTATGGTACTATTGTAGTTTATGCTTTTTGTTCAAGATGATAGATAACTCCATCTTATTAGTGTAGTGGTAAAAGCTGAGTTATTAATGAAGTTATTTTGTGTTCCAAAAAATCTGATGAGGAGAAGCATACTTCTTAGGATGTTATAGTCCAACATGGTGCCTATTCAAACATGATTAAAGTATAAATATTTTTTTTTTAAATTAACAAACATGATTCATAACCAGATAATTTGAAAGAAAGCATACTTATTTATAATCCATTTTGGTGTTTATTCAAGCACCAGGAAATAGGAAACATAGCTATCTCACAAGATGAAACAAAAACATAGTAGCTAGAACAATAGAACATTAATTTACATCCCAAATATACATGGGCTTAAGAGGCTCACCGTTTTTTGAATAGTAAACACCATCTTCTCGTGCTTCCCATAAGGTTAACACGCCACATCTAACAAACAGACCTTCTTCATATGCTATAAACTCTTTATGATATTCAAGATTAGCCCCCTTCCACAAATTACATATGAATCTTGTATAAAAAATGCGATCATCATGAAACCTAAAAGTGTATGCAATGCCTTGAAAGCTCATAAAATGATCGCCTAGATCATCGTCTTTGGATTTGCAATGGACTTTGAGAATACCATGGCTAACTGTAAGGTTGTTTTGAATAGCCACGGTATTTTTATGACACTTATCTATATTCGACTCAACAACATGCAAAGAAAATATAAGATACAGAAAAATAAGTACAAGATTCATTTTTCTTTTAATTAATTGTGTGTATTCTCTACTGATTTATAGACTTCATAGTTCATAGGTTTCTCAGACTAAAGTCAACAATGGTTTGTTGGATGCCTCTAATGGTGTTTGTGCTCCATTTGGCAGACATTCAAAGGCTTCACTAGTGTCTCATAACTCGAACTGGAATCTACTTAAAATAGGTTTAATTTCTTGAATACTTTTATTTTGTAAACGTCAATGCAGCAACCACACTTGTTGTTTTCGTCAAAGAGGAAGTTAAATGTTAATTTAAAAAGAAAGCTTCTATGTTTTGTTTCTAACTTTCTTTGTGACAGAACGTCAAAACCTATTAATGGTGAAATCTTTTTGTTGTTGTTGCAAAAAGAGTGAGCTTTCGGTCAGAACCGTACGAACACTTATGACCAACATAAGCGGTTGAAAATAAAATACCTCAACATTTTAAATTACAAATAATAAAATACTATTGTCATATAATATAAAGATATAAAGAATCAATGAACAAATATTCATTCTAAAGTTCTAAATACATGTGTTTCTTTCGTACAAAATTGATAACCAAAATTTTAAATGTTTATAAAATCGTATTTTTCAATTCAAAAAATAACTAATATTATTTAGTTTTTTTTATTTATCTTCTTTTTACTTTTATTATTCAATTTACTAGTAAAATAACTAAAATATCATTAGGTAGCCATACGACCATTATAACCATAACACTCAACATTCTATAATTCTTTTCATCTAGCCCATATTAAGATTATCTAAATTACTAAAAATCTTCTAACATAAACCATATAATATTATATAGGATCAAAATAATGAGAGATGCCCTACTAATTTTCTTAAAAAATGCTGCCCTAAGTGAACGCTTCATATTTTACTATGGAGGCACGCTTTCGGCTTTGACATTCATTTTAGTTTTAGAGCATAGCCATTGAGCAATCTATCAGAAATATCTCATCCTCAAGAAAATAATAGAAAAAAAAACTAAAAAGAAAGAAATAGAATAAGTGGAGTATCTCGGTAGAGATATTATAAGAACTCCACTTGAACATCTTTCCTTAAATTTACATTGATGATTGGGTGAAATTCAATTATTATTTTAGTTTTAATTATAAAATCTAATTATTGTTAGTGTAATACTAAGATCCCTTATAAGTTTTTGAACCGATAAGGGTGCTCTTTGGCCCGGACCAAATTTTTGACTTAAAAATGAGATATGTTTAATCCACTCTTTCTACCAGAATTCGAAGTAGGAGCGCAACAAAACCGACCCATGCGCTTAACCACTAGTCCACGCACACAAGTGGTATGGTGAGAAATATTGAGAAAAATAATAACAAAACGAAATTCTTATTTGCGATTTTGGTGTTTATTCAAGCACCAAGAAAGAGGCAACATAGCTAGCTCATAAGATGAAATAGGAACTTAGTAGTTAGGACATTAATCTTTATCCCAACTATACATGAGCTTTATTGGCTCATCATTTGTTGATAGTTAAATAGCATTATCTCGTGCTTCCCATCTGTATAACGCGCCACATCTTGCAAACTTATCTGCTTCATATCCTAGAAAGCTCTTATGGTATTCAAGATTAGCACCCTTCCACAAGATACATTTGAATCTTGTATACAGAATGAAATGATCATGAAACCTAAAATTGTAAATTTGAAATATTCTGCGTTTTTTTCTTTGTTGTAGAACATTTTTAGTGGTACTGAATATTGATCATTATGTAACGCCACGACCTCCTACGGCCAATGGGCTTCCCACGCATGTTCTTGATTTTTTGGAAATTTCTCTAAAGTATGTATTGAAGGAAATCAATATCTTAATGATCCTTTTCGCTTAAAGTATACGATATAAGATGAAAATTGCCATCAAAGGCTTAGGAGAAGTATTGATCATTTTGAACTTATTATAGTTGAACACAAAGTCTTGTATTTGTAAGCTGAATCTTGAGGTTGGTGAATGGGAAAGATGAGAGTCTTTGGAGATGAGATGTTGATTTTTGGTCATGGAGTTACAATAAGAGGACCTGTCAAAGATAGAGGAGTCAAGAGTGATCCAATGTGCTTCCATGATGATGATCATTTGTCTGATAATTATCTTACGAGGAGGAGAGGCATACTTCTTAGGATCTTATAGTCCATCTTGGTGCCTATTCAAATGATTAATGTATAAACTGTTTTTTTTTTTAAATTGACAAACATGATTTGTTACCAAATAATTCGAAAGAAAGCATACTTATTTATAATCCAATTTGGTGTTTATTCAAGCATAGGAAAGAGGAAACATAGCTATCTCACAAGATGAAACAAAAACATAGTAGCTAGAACAATAGAACATTAGTTTACAGACCAATTATACATGGGCTTTACAGGCTCACCGTTTTCTGAAAAGTAAATACCATCTTCTCGTGATTCCCATAAGGTTAACAGGCCACATCTAAGATACAGACCTTCTTCATATGCTATAAACTCTTTATGATATTCAAGATTAGCCCCCTTCCACAAATTACATATGAATTTTGTATTAAAAATGCGATCATCATGAAACCTAAAAGTGTATGCAATGCCTTGAAAGCTCAGAAAATGATCGCCTAGATCATCGTCTTTGGATTTGCAATGGACTTTGAGAATACCACGGCTAACTGTAAGGTTGTTTTGAAAAGCCACGGTATTTTTATGACAAGTATCTATATTCGACTCAACAACATGCAAAGAAAATATAAGATACAGAAAAATAAGTACAAGATTCATTTTTCTTTTAATTAATTGTGTGTATGTCTCTAGAGATTTATAGAGTTCATAGTTCATAGGTTTCTCAGACCAAAGTCAACAATGGTTTGTTTGATGCCTCTGATGGTGTTTGTGATCCATTTGGCAGACATTCAAAGGCTTCATTAGTGTCTCATAACTCGAACTGGATTCTACTTTAAATAGGTTTAATTTCTTTAATACTTTTATTTTGTAACCGTCAATGCAGCTACCACACTTGTTGTTTTCGTCAAAGAGGAAGTTAAATGTTAATTTAAAAAGAAAGCTTCTACGTTTTGTTTCTAACTTTCTTTGTTACATAACGTCAGAATCTATTAATGGTGAGATTTTTTTTCTTTTGTTGTTGCAAGAAGAGTTGGGCTTTCGCCTTTAACATTCCTTTTAGAGCATGGCCATTGAGAAATCTATCCGAAATATCTCATCCCCAAAAAATAAAAAACTAGAAAAGAAGAAATAGAATAAGTGGATTATCTCGGCAAAGATATATAAGAACTCCACTTTAACGTCTTTGCTTAAATGTGCATTGATGATTGGTTGAAATTCAATTATTGTTTAAGTTTTAATTATAAAACCTAATTATATTGAAAATATTGTTAGTGTAAATACTAAGATTTCCTTATGAATTTTTGAACCGATAAAGGTGCTCTTAAGCCCGGACCGAATCTTTTGAGTTTAAAATGGGATATGTTTAATCCATTCTTTCTACCGGAATTCAAGTAGGAGGGCAACAAAACCGTCCCATGCGCTTAACCACTAGTCCATGCACACAAGTGGTATGGTGAGAAATATTGAGTAAAATAGTAACAAAACAAAATTCTTATTCTTTTGCGATTTTGGTGTTTATTCAAGCACCAAGAAAGAGGCAACATAGTTATCTCATAAGGTGAAATAAGAACTTAGTAGTTAGAACATTAATCTTTATCCAACTATACATCAGCTTTATCGGCTCATCATTTGTTGATAGGTAAATAGCATCATCTCGTGCTTCCCATCTGTATAACGCACCACATCTTGCAAACTTCTCTGCTTAATATCCTAGAAAGCTCTTATGGTATTCAAGATTAGCACCCTTCCACAAGATACATTTGAATCTTGTATAGAGAATGAAATGATCATGAAAACTAAAATTGTATGCAGCATCTTGAAACCTCAGGAAATGGTCTCCTAGATCATCTCTCTGGATTTGCAATGGACTTTAAGCACACGTTTGCTAATAGTAAGGTTGTTTTGAAAAGCTACGGTGTTTTTGTGGCACTTAGCTTCAACCATCAAAGAAAATAAAAGATACATAAAAATAAATACAAGATTCATTTTTCTTGTAATAAATCAGCTTGGGAGGGTCAAGAAATATTTAATGGTGTACGTGTCTACAGATTTATAGACTTCATAGGTTTCTCAAACCAGATGTTACCAATGGTTTCTTGGATACCTATTGTTTGGCTTCATTAGTGTCTCATAACTCGAGCTGGATTCTACTTTAAATAAGTTTACTTTCTTAATATCTTTATTTTCTAAGCATTAATGCAGTAATCACATTTGCTGCTGTCGTTAAAGAGAAATTTAAATGTGAAAGATTCTGCGTTATGTTTTCTTTGTTACAGAACATTAAAATGGTAAGGAATATTGATCAAAATTAATAAGACAACGAGATTCTTATGCTTGTGCAATAGAGAAACATCATGATACAAAAGTTCATGAAATCGATCCTGTTTTTTTTAATGTCATTACTCTTTGATGTCTTGCTTACATATACATCCACAAATGCAATTATTATAGAGTTTGAATTACCGAAAAAAATATTTTCTTCCGTTTCTGACTTCACCACAAATTCTACATTGGAGTATTCATAGCCAAAACGTACGATAAACTGAAAATATCCATAAAAGATTAAACAACGATTGTTTTGAATGCCTCTAGGTGTGTTTGATATTGTAATAAGTACAATAACATGTCATAAAAGTCTAGATGATCGGTGTTCAAAGAGTTACTGGTTTGTTCCAGGACATGCTTACTTTTTAACTTGCCGTGTTTTCTATTTTTCTGGTCATTGAACATTCACCTTTTACATAAAGCAAATAGAGATCATACCTTCTTATAATCTATTTTGGTGTTTATTCAAGCACACTATAAGAAAGAGGAGGCCACATAGTTATCTCATCAGATGAAATAAGAACTCTAGTTAGAACATTAATCTATATCCCAAAGATACATGAGCTTCATCGGCTCACCGTTTTTTGAAAAGTAAATAGCTTCATCTCGTGCTTCCCATATGTATAACAGGCCACATTTACGAAACGCAGCTCCTTCATATGCCACAAAGCCTTGATGATATTCAAGATTAGCACCCTTCCAGAAGATACATTCGAATCTTGTAAAAAGAATGAAACTATCATGAAAACTAAAACTGTATGCAACGCCTTGAAATCTCAGAAAATGCTCGCCTAGATCATCATCTCTTGATGCACAATGGACTTTGAGAATACTACGGCTTAGTGTAAGGTTGTTTTGAATAGCTACGGTGTTTTTATGACACTTAGCTTCATTCGACTCAACATGCAAAGAAAATATAAGATACAGAAAAATAAATACAAGCTTCATTTTTCTTTTAATTAATTGTGTGTATGTCTCTACAGATTTATAGACTTCATAGTTCATACATAGGTTTCTCAGACCAAAGTCAACAATGGTTTTTTTTTTTTTTAATATTTCTTTCTTTATTCCTTCTTTTCCTTGAAAAGGAACCATTTAACCATGGTTTCTTGGATGCCTCTAATGGTGTTTGTGCTCTTTTTGGCATACTTTCAAAGACTTCATTAGTGTCTCGTAACTCGAGTTGGATTCTACTTAAAATAGGTTTACGCCTGTTAGTTTTTTATCGAGACGTTACATCGGGATACTAATATTAATCGAGGAGTATTACAATTTTTAAATGTAGCTATGTGTCATCATTGGAATGATTCTCAAATCCATCTAAATTATATTATATTTTTTATTAAATTAACTATTAAATTAATTAGTAATGTATTAAAAGATATTCTTTATTTTTTTTTAAATAAAATCTACAAAATTATCTAATATAATTAATATATATACATCATAATTAATGATTTTCAATAATGAAGATTTGATAATTTTGTATTTTGCATTATTTTTGTTTAATTTATATTATTAAAAAAACTAAACAATCACAATAATCATATAAGAAAAGATTAGATTTTTTTCTTATATGTTATACTTGAATTTTTTTTAAATGACTATAAATTATCAAAACTATTAAAAGTTTTCCAATGAAATTTTGTGAACAATGCTTTTATTTTTTTCTGTTATAAAAAATACAAATAATCATAAAATCGTATGAATATGAAACATCATTTAAGAAATATTTATATTATATATATATACACTTTCATATCATTTAATATGTTAATTTCAAAATTTGCATTGAAAATGTATCAAAATATATATTGAATTTTTTTAACAATTATAAAATTTTAACCACTAGTCTACGCACACAAGTGGTAAATGTTGAGAAAAATAATAACAAAACGAAATTCTCGGATTTTGGTGTTTTCAAAGCAACAAGAAAGAAAAGCGCAACATACTCAGGCATCATTATCCAGGGGTTCTTAAGTGGTTTCTTAAAGAAAAAATTAAGAAACTGTTTCTTATTTATTTTAAGGAAAAGTTAAGAACAGTTTCTTAAAACTCCCCCCTTATAATAAGGAAACAGTTTTCTTAACTTTCCTTAGAAAACTAAGAAACGTTTCTTAACTTTTCCTTAAGAAACCCTGGATAATTGATTGGCCTTCATAAGAATGATAACAAGATAACCTTAGTAGTTTAGAAACATTAATCTTTATCCCAACTATACATGAGTTTTATCGGCTCATCATCTCGTTGATAGGTAAATAGACATCATCTCAGTGACTTCCCATTGTATTAAACGGCCACATTCTTGCGCAACTATCTGCTTTCATATCCTAGAAGCTCTTATGCGTATTCAAGATTAGCACCCATTCCACAAGATACATTTGAATCTTGTATACGCAGAATCTCATATTAAAAAAAAAACCTTAAATACTTTTACTACAAATATAAAATTAATTAAATTAATTATTATAATTATTATATAATTTTTAAATTGGAAATTGTATTTTTCCGCTAAAAGCAGAAAATTACATTTTTCCACCAAAACCGAAAATTGCATTTTTCTACCAAACAAAAAAAAATATTTTTCCATCAAACTGGAAAATCTTTATTTTTTTGTTAAAACCGTAAAAAACTTATTCCACCAAAACAAGAGAATCATGTTTTTACTTCGTGCCAAAAGTAGAAAATATGAATTTTTTCGTCAAAATCGTAAAATCAGATTTTTCCGCCAAAAACTGGAGAATAGTCTTTCCACCAACACCAAAAGTGTTTTCTTGCATTTTTCCGTCAAATTCAGAAAGTGCATTTTCCCGTCAAAACTAGAAAGTTGTATTTTCTTGTAAAAATCAGAAAATTACGCTTTCCTTTAAAACTGATAAATTGCGTTGTTCCGCTAAAACAAAAAGTTTTGCATCTGAATATTACATTTGAATGCAACTAACTATAACAAAATAGACATCTTCGTAAAATATCTAAATGTTGTATTCAGATACTACATCTAGATTGCAGCAAATTCAAAAATGAACATGGTCTTAATTTCTTAATATGTTTATTTCCTAACCGTAAAATGCATAACCACATTTGTTTCTATCCTCAAAGAGAAATTTAAATATATTCAAACAAAAAGTCTATGTTTTGTTTCTTTGTTACATCTATCTTATTAAAGTTGAAGTACTGTTTTGACTTAATCCTTAACTCACCTCATTATTACATCTCTTGCCACTCCTTTTATTCAGGCACCAAGAAAGAGGCAACATAGCTAGCTCATAAGATGAAATAGGAACTTAGTAGTTAGGACATTAATCTTTATCCCAACTATACATGAGCTTTATCGGCTCATCATTTGTTGATAGGTAAATAGCATCATCTCGTGCTTCCCATCTGTATAACGCGCCACATCTTGCAAACTTATCTGCTTCATATCCTAGAAAGCTCTTATGGTATTCAAGATTAGCACCCTTCCACAAGATACATTTGAATCTTGTATACAGAATGAAATGATCATGAAAACTAAAATTGTATGCAGCGTCTTGAAACCTCAGGAAATGGTCCCCTAGATCATCGTCTCTGGATTTGCAATGCACTTTGAGCACACTTCTGCTAAGAGTAAGGTTGTTTTGAAACGCTACGGTGTTTTTGGGACACTTAGCTTCACTCGACTCAAAATGCAAAGAAAATATAAGATACAGAAAAATATATACAAGCTTCATTTTTCTTTAATTAATTGTGTATGTCTCTAAGGATTTATAGACTTCATAGTTCATAGGTTTCTCAGACCAAAGTCAACAATGGTTTCTTGGATACCTCTATTGGTGTTTGTGCGCCGTTTGGCAGACTTTCAAAGACTTCATTTGTGTCTCGGACCAAAGTCAACAATGGTTTTTGGATAACACTAGTGTAACACCCCGATCGTTCAAGACCTCTCACATCTGTTTATTTGGCTGATGAACTCCATCCCGAGCGATGGGGTGGTGGTTAATTTTTGAATCTCGAAATCATTGTTTACAGTCTCTTCAATTACCATATGACATTTTCCGTGTTTTAGCTTTATTCACACGATCGCGAATCATTTTCCGATAAGAGTTCACCAATCATTTTACTATTCCAATTTAAACACGCTTAATTTTAAAGTTTTAAACGGATATGTGACGGAAAAATAAGTGTATTTTGGTAATACAACCAAATCAGTTATTTTAAGTTTTTTCATATATCAAGAACTCTGATGTCTATTTGGCAAACTTTCAAAAACTTCATTAGTGTATCATAACTCGAGCTTGTTTCTACTAAAAATAGTCTTACTTTCTTTAATACTTTTATTTTCTAACCGTCAATGCAGTAACCACATTTGTTGCTATCGTCAAAGAGAAATCTAAATGTTAATTTAAAAAGAAAGATTCAACGTTTTGTTTCTTTGTTACAGAACCTATTAACGGTGATGTACGTCTCTACAGATTTATAGACTTCATAGGTTTCTCAAACCAGATGTTAAATAAAAAAGAAAGATTCAACATTTTGTTTCTTTGTTACAGAACCTATTAATGGTGATGTACGTCTCTACAGATTTATAGACTTCATAGGTTTCTCAAACCAGATGTTACCAGTGGTTTCTTGGATACCTATTGTTTGGTGTTTGTGCTCCATTTGGCAGACTTTGACTTCATTAGTGTCTCATAACTCGAGCTGGATTCTATTTAAATAGGATTACTTCCTTAATATTTTTATTTTCTAACTGTTACTGCAATAACCACATTTGCTGCTGTATTTAAAGATAAATTTAAATGTGAAAGATTCTGCGTTTTGTTTTCTTTGTTACAGAACATTTAAAAGGTAAGGAATATTGATCAAAAGTAATAAGACTCTATATATCTTTAATATCTAGCTGAAGTATTGAATAATCTTTTCTTTTGTTCTGACTTAACCACAGGTTATACAGTGGATTATGTTCTTAATGGAATCACATAAAGGTAAAAAAATGAGCGAACTTGGTAACAAAAAGCTTCATAAAGAATGTAGATACGAGTAAAAATATCAGTGAAAATTCACTTCACCCATCTATCTGCTGACTTCTGTTGTCGTTGGCTGAGGTTGCTCATGAACCCTAGGCTGTCTCACAATAGGAGCAATCAACTTCCAAACTATATTCAAAACCACAAAACCCAAAATCCATAAAACTTTCATTTAGAGCTTATGTAAGATCAAGAACTGACATAAACGAGACTGAAACCATTTGGTTACACGTTTTAACTTACGGTATATCCCTGCAGCAAACCACTCATTCACTATCTTCACCCATGTGCTTGTCCACCCAACATCCATGCTCCATCTATGCGTTACATTTATAATATTAGCTCATAGTCACTGTCTGAACAGAGCATGTCTTGAGGGAAGGCTTTTGAAACCTTGCAATGGAGCCCCCATTTTGTGGGACCTTCATTCTAATTTTCTTTTGCCAAGATATTTTTTTTAAATTGTATATTCATAAAACTATATAGAAAATGTTAACAGAATAAAATTTTAAAAAGAAAATTAGTTCATAGAGATTATAAAATACAAAACAGATTTTATGTTATTATGATTAAAGTATAAATAATTAACAATAAAAATATAAGATTTGGTTTTATGTAATTAAAAATCACAATTTGATTCTATTTTAAATAATTTTTTAATTATATTTTGTTAAAAAAATAATTTGTTTTTGAATAGAGATGAAACATGGAGTATATATTTCTTACTTGGGAGCTGAATGCTCGAGGTTCCAGCTGATGAACAACATAGCAAAGTACATTGCTCCTAAGGAAAACACAAGATGAAAGAATCCATAGCTATATGGAATATCATCTTCTTCTTTAGCTTCGTCTTTACGGAACTGGAACTGTAAATTAGGTTTTTGCATCAGGAAAGTCATGCTTTTAATTCAAGCTGAGATGTGAATGTTAAACTTACACTGAAGGATTCTGAATCGACCCCTGTTGAGAATGTTGCCATCACAATGGCTCCTATAGCCATAAGAAAACTCTGAAACAAAGTCAAAATAAAAAGAAGTAAGATTGAGTCTAAGTAAAGCCACAACTCAAGAAGAAAGAAGATTTTATCTCTTTACCAGAACTGTAATCCAATCGGTATGACCGTTTTGTGTATGCGCATTGCATTTGGTATGTGAAGGTTCGCTGGTACATAACTTTTATACTTTAGTAATAATGTTTTGAAGAAACCAAACCAAACAAACATTAGCTTTTGGTTTTGGTCTTTACCTTCTGATGGCAGACCAACATAAAAACACAATGTAGGAAGCCATAATACCAGATGACATAAGGCTACTCTTCACCTTATGAAAAGCAACTTAACACTATCAGAAATGGACATAGAGATTGATCAAAAGCTTAAGATATGTACCTTTGAATGCAAGGACATAACCATCATAACGATTAGAAGAAGAAGAGTCAATGAGATAAAGAATATATTGAGGGCACAAGCAGTTGAAGCTACATAGAAGTAGTACAACACCGCGATCCCACAAACAGAGCCAATGTAGAAAACTATTGACATGATCAAACCAAAAGAGTAGCTGCAGAAAACACAGTATAATAAACCAACAGGTTATATATTATATAACTTTTGTAATGACTGATACTTGCTTACCTTTGTTTGCTTTGGTTACTAGGCATCCAGTAGTTATTCCACCAAGTGATGAATTCAATCACACTTATTAGTTGAAGTCCAAGAAATATCCTGAAAACCATAGAAAATGATATGTGATTTTTTTTACACAATTGTTAATAGAAGAGTGTAACTTAAGAGATGAGTTTACCCTGCACCAACACGCGCGATTTCTCCTGTAAGAAAAAGATCATTCTTGTGATCAAACCAATCATATCAAATAGGAAAAAAAAGGTTATAATAAAGCTATAGTGAAACATGACCATACCATAAATTTGGATGTAAAGCTGAGGTATGAAGAAAGAAGCAACCATGACTGAGACCAGCAAGATAAACTTGAAGCTCCAGTTATCTGAGTGCCAAGTGTTTTGAGCTTGGTGGAGTTTCATTGTGTTCCATGTTGAGAGGAACATAACGAGGAAAAATATCTTCATTAATTGTTAAGGATAACAACACTTATATAAAATAGTACCAAACATTTTAGCATTGTGATTCTATAAGCATAAGTTTCATTTTTTCAGGATACGAAACATCCAAGACTCACTCTGAGTACCCCAAGAGTATGGAAACAGTGACTTCCTTCTGGTCCACAACTACTAACATCTGCTTTAACATTAGATTCTACATTAAAGATATCTAAATTTACATTAGATAGATCCTAAAAGATAATGACATTACGTGGAAGAAAGGTCAGAGCCTTTTGTGCATAGTCACGGATGAACCAAGCGCATAGGTTTATGATCAAGAAGGTGGTTCCATAGACATAACGAGCTCTCAGCGACTTTTTCTTCTCTTGGTAGTAATATAGACTCTTCTGTTCTATCTCCCTTATGAGATCATTAAGCTGAGCAGTCTCTAAGTCATCAGGACTGATCTGGAACGATCTCACCCGTGGATCATTCATTGCCAAAACCTACAAGAAACTGAAAATATCCAGAATGGTGGACTACACAAGATTCTAAGAACTTAATCTCTAGGATCTAACTTCAAGAACAAGACAATAAGTTTACATGTTAAAAGTGAAACAAGGATCTGACCTTTTTGGCTCTGGCTGGGTGTAGAGTTAGATACAGAGGCCAATGGAAGGCCAAGGGAGAAGAAGAGACAGAAGCTTGAGAGTTGAAGTGTGTGAGTCTGTACAGTGTTCTTACACGACAATCTTGCAGAAAGAGTAAAGAAGACGCGGTTCCAGAGTCTATTTAAAAAAGTATGCTTTGGTGCGTGATTCCATGTTTCAATTTATTTAAGTGATGTGTGCACCTCTATTCATAGCCGTACGATTAGATGACTAATATCTTTATTTGCTATGATTTTTTTAGCTATTATGGTAAATCCCTTTTTAGATTTTCTCTTTTTATAAAAAGGAGTTCTTAATGAATAGTATCAGACACACATGTTGAATTTCCGCTTGAGTGTTCATATTTTCTATGTTTAATGATTTTTAAATTCATCACATGAATTTTGTTGTTTGAGAAGTTTGAACAATGCAAAATTTTATAAATAAAATAAGAAGAAACATTCCCTGAGCACGAGGAAACACTTCGGTGGACAGCCACGTCGATGGTGTATAAAGAAATAAATAACGTGGAGCTTTCTCAAATTAAATCCATGATTACTTGTAGTTTAACTAAAACTTTTGGAAGTGTGTAATCAAACTAAACACTAGTTTTCTTTCCTATAAAGATTTAGTTTTTCTCGTTAAACTAAATTATCATATCAAGCTTATTCTTGTTAGATAGATGAGTTTTCGACCTAAAATCAATTGGTGATAAGTGGAGTATCCCATTTATTTTATATATTGTTAAAGATCTCTTTCAATTACGATTTATGATCTTTGTTCTTAATACGTCCCTTCGTAATGATAACTTTTTAAACGTTAATCTTAGAATGTTTAGAAAAAGATCAATGGACCGACTTTAGACTGGATCGATAATAGATCGAGTTGGATTGTTTGGATCAGACTCTAATACCATGTTAAGGTAGATGAGCTTACAACCTGAAAATCAATTGGTGATAATTAAAGTAACTCATCTATTTTATATATGGCTAATGATCTCTTACAACTATCGATATGAGAACTTTGTCTCTAATACTTCGTTATCTAATTATCTTTATACTACTAATTAGATTTCCCATAAGAACTTGACAAGTAAGTTGTGACAATGTATATGAACTATATGAGTAGATGTTTTAGGAACATTCTTTTAATTTTTCTTTGTTTATTTTGTCATATTGGTTAATGGATTTATGCTTCTTTTTACCTTCCACGAAAGCTCGAACACATGGCTTGTGTGGTGATATAGAGAGTTTGACCAACTAACCAAATCAAATCAACGCGTTTCTTCCTGTATATACAAGCTGTAAGTTAATCTAAAATATTAGATTAATTGAATGTGGTTAACTGCTATAAGTATGACAGGTTATGGTACGTACAAACAAGTGAAGACAAAATAAGAGAGCTTTTGTGTTCATGACCTTTCCTTGTGGTGAGAAACGTTCGTGGGCCATGAAAATCTTTATTTGAATATAGAGTCTCTTAACTGAACCACGTATTTTCGTATTAATAAGAGATTAGGATTTGGTGATGGTTGGCAAGAAAGACTAGTATGAACCAAGAGAAAAAACTTATTTTAAAAAAGTTGAAAAAATGAATGTGACAATATAGCAAATAAATATTTTCTCCGTTTCGATTTAATTGTCTTTTTATGATTTCAATGCAGAATTTTATTAAATTTATATATTTTTTTATCTTTTTATTGATTGAAATGTGACTAAGTTTATAGTTAATAATGTTTTTATTTTGAAAATAGATAAAATTAAATGTTTTCTTAGTCTATTTGTAAAAACTTAAAATAATAACTAAAATAAAATGGAGATAGTAATAATTAATTAGTGTATTTTGGGTGAAGCAAACTATATCATATCACAAACAGTTTCAAAAGTAAACTAGCTAAGGTTTAGGATTCTCATCAGAAACCCCATTCATTTTGTTTTTTGTAGAACCCTTTTCTCCCACACCGGCCATTCCACCTCCCATAGCTGGAGAGGCTTCTTCTTTCTTTGGAATCTCAGTAGTCATAACTTCTTCCTTCATTGTAACCCTAACTCCATCACCAGAGTAACCGTGCTCTTCAAGCTCTCTTGTCAAAACCTCATGCAGTTCGGCGTAGAATATACCGTCCGCTACAAACTACAAAACTCAACAAAGTTACGTACCAAAACGGTTCAAAATACAATAAATACAGTCCAGTGAAATACACCTTTTTCTTCCCTCTGATTTGCGTCGCCATGTTGTAGTTTTTTAAGTCTGCCGATTGATAGCTGAAAGCTTGATTGTTAACGAAAATAGTTGGGGCTATTAGTTTATTGGGCCCTTGCGTGGGCTTAGTTGTTAACGAAACCAGCCCAATCAAACTTGGCCCATTCTATTATGTGGTTAAATGTCGATTATTAGCATCCGACTTGGATCCCGCTCGAATTTTGTGGTTCTACCCATTTCATTGTTACAGACTTACAGTTACACTAAGCCTGAAAAAGAAATGAAACCTTAAAATCAGAATTTAACCGAAAAGCCGAATCCAAGAACTATTAAAATTTTTGAATGCATAATGTAAAATTTTTGAACACGTGAATTTAAATATTCGAATGCATAATGTAAAATTCAGAATTTAAAATATTTTCAGAATTTAACCGAAAAAACGAATCCAAAAAACTCTTATTATTAAGCAAAACCAAAAAGTTTCGAAATTTGAATAATTCGAAAAAATTCTTAAACCTCAACTTAAAATTCTGAATTAGTATCATAAACAAAAGCATTCAAAAAAAAAAATCAAAATACTCAATTACAAATAAAATAAAAGCATTCAAAAATTCAAAAAAAAAAAATCAAATACTGAATTAGTATCATAAACGAAAGTAGCCCTTTTAATTAAACCGGGTTTTAGTTTCGAACATTCTCGGTGGACCAATCCGGTTTAGTGGAATTCGATTTCAATGGAGGAGATGATTGCAACGTGGCGAAACTTGAGTGGACATACACGGACCAGAATATTTCCTTCCTTCACTTCGCTCTCTCTCTGTCGCTTCCTCAAACGTTAATGGCGGATAGAGTCGCTCTTCCCCTTCTTCGCCCCTCCTTGCCACGACCCTCTATCTTCCTCAGCTTCTCAAACCTCCGTGCGTGGCGATTGCAAAAGCCTATATCTTCCTCCTCTCGTTCTCCTCTCCTCTATTACTCATCCTCACGCTCTAAAGTAGTTTCGGTGAAGGTAATCTCCCTGAATCGCCGGAGATTCAGTTACAAAATCTGCGCCGTCGCGGAGGAAGAGGGGAGATATGGAAGGACGGAAAGGGGGAAGAGAGGAAGGAAAAGGCGGCAGCTTTGGGAAGAATTATTGGAGGATAATGTTGTAGACGATGATGAAGATGACGATAATGGTGGTGGTGATCGTGGTAAAATTGATCTGTGGAAGATCTTAGAGGAGATTGTAGACAATGTCTGGATTCTAAAGGTATTTCATTTATACGTTTAAACTAATGATTGGTCGTCTGGTGAGCATTGAATCTAAGTTAGTTTGGTCTCAAATGAATGTTTCATAAGAACCAAGATGAAAGTCTTTTTTTTTTTACTCAAAGCTAAGTAAAAAGTGGCGTCTTGTTGATCTATAGCTGCATTGAGTATATGCTCTCTTCTTGTTGGTGTGGATCTTTACAGTTTTTGATTGTTTTTTTTTTCCACTGTGTAGGCATTCAAGTCGTATGGATATCTCCTTCCTTTCATCCTCTTATCGCTTTTCTTCACCACCGGACCCAAAGCTTTCCTCATATCATTAGGTGTAGCCATCGGGCCATCATTGTTGTTTCTAGCGTTCCAGAAGTTGATTGGTTGGGATAAACGTAGAAGAACATCAATGGCTAATCAATTTGGAATAGATATGGGAGAGGAGAAGAGTAGCAGAGTTCGATACCGCCCTTCTCAGGTTAGAAACGGTGTCAACGACCGTGAAATCAACCGTGGTTCAGCTGGTATGGCTTCTAAGTTTGGTGGGTGGGACGAGTTAGAAGGACCCGGGACCGTTCCGGAGCCGCTAAGAAGCGAACCGAATAGGAAACCGATGAAGAAGAGGAAGAAAATAAGAAGAGAAGAAGCAGCTGCACAACCATTGTTGTTAAGATTGTTAGTATCTTTGTTCCCATTCTTGAGCTCTTACACAAACATGCTCAAATAAAATAAAACCAAAGAAACAGTCCTCTAAACCGAACCAATTTTATATTTCAATAACCAGACCGGTTAAAAATAGCTGACAAAAGTATGTCTCTATTTCAGTTTTGTCTCTACCATTTCTTCTCCATGACATTCCTCTTATCAAGATCATTCCTTTCCCTTTCCCTCAAACCTTCTCCCTCTCCTTCTTCTTCTTCGATCTCCATGGCCAATCTACCTACGAACGCAAAAGCTCGCCTGAGAGGCGTTGTATTCGACATGGACGGAACCTTAACGGTTCCGGTCATCGATTTCGCGGCAATGTACAGGTCCGTCCTCGGTGAAGACGAGTACAAGCGAATCAAGGCCGAGAGTCCTACCGGAATCGATATTCTTCACCATATAGAGTCGTGGAGCCCCGATAAGCAGCAGAAGGCGTATGAAATCATTGCTGATTATGAGAAACAGGGGATTGATAAGCTCCAGATCATGCCCGGTATGGTTTTGAGATTTTGAGTTTGAGGGTTTGTGTGTATCTTTGTTGTTTATGATATGTGAGGTGAAAGATTGGGACTTGGTTGATTTGTAGTTGAGAAAGATTGTAACTTTAAGGGTGAAGATGAAGTTGTTCTCTTTTGTGTTTCTTTGGTGGTTAGAGGTTTTGATTTTTAATATGTGATAAGTTATGTTGCAGGTGTAGTTGAACTATGTGGCTTTCTTGATTCCAAGAAGATAAAGTATGTTTTCAGATTCTTCTCTCTACAGCTTGTGTTGTTTTTTTCCTTGATAGCCTTGCTCAGTGTGAAGAAGGTGAGCAACTTGGTGTTTCATTTTGTAGGAGGGGGCTGATTACACGCAATGTTAAGAAAGCAATCGACATATTCCACCAACGTTTTGAGGTACGTATCTTCAGCTATGTAATCCAAATATTAGAAGTTAAAGACGGTATGTGGAATCTGTCTGATCAGGAAGAAGAAATCAGAGGGCTTTGCTAATTACTTTTCACTGTATTAGGTTGTCTTTTCTCCGGCACTAGGCAGAGAGTTTCGTCCATATAAACCAAACCCGGATCCCTTGCTGCATATATGTTCTGCATGGGACATCCAACCTAATGAAGTCATGATGGTTGGTGACAGCTTGAAAGATGATGTGAGTGGCTGATATGGTGAACAATCTGTCTGCATACCAAATTTTTAAACAATGCGAAAAGAAGGTATGTGTTTAAGCCCATGGAAGAAGCTTAAACACAGACCTTTTTATGCAATTATTTAAAGATCTATTATGAAGGCACTTTGCATTGCATATTGTCTGAACATTATATCTGGTAGTTTGATTCTTTCTTCACTTGATTCTGCAGATAGCATGTGGGAAAGGAGCTGGAGCTTTTACATGCTTGCTAGATGAAACTGGAAGGTATGGGCCAGATGATTTTTCCGTCTCTGGACTGCAACCTGATTTTAAGGTTGATTCGCTGTCCAAAATTCAGAACATATTGGAGATGAACTTCAACCTCAACCTCAACCTCAACCCATAGTTTTTTTTTTTGTCTCCAAGTACCTCCTCTTCTAGTCTCAGTGACCAAAATCAGTCTCCTACTCAACACAAAGGCTGTAGTTTGCAGCATGGTCACCACTGTAAGAGAAATGATGCCATTACACAGTATCTGTTCAGGGTAGCCATAAATTTCAAATTACAGAGTTCTATTCGTTTGCCATCTCAAGTCTCTTGATTTTACATTTTTCCCTTTTCTGTTTTCATCCAGCAGGAAATTTGATTTTGCTATGTGATAAAGAATTCTCAATCGCTTTTAGTGTTTCTACAAGGAAACCCAAGAACTTATATTTCTTTGTGAGGGTTCTTCCCTAACGTCTGGTTAGCACTAGCAGCGTCAGGTCCTGGAACATGTTTTTATGTAGAATGATGCAAACGTTAGATTTCTATTTGATGGCTACCTAATGCCATATTCCTAGAATAACTCCATCAATACGGTAAAGTTGCGTCCGAGAAGAACCCGCGACCTTCAAAAACAGAAGCTTTCGGTTTCATATCATTCCTGCAAAGATAGTTGACATGTAGAATTGAAACACAGCATTAACGATAGGGTTGTGTTGTTGGGTGAAGAGGCCTGAGCGTGTTTATGGACTGCTGAATATAAGCCAAAGAGGAAAACAGTTTGCATAAATACCTGCGAAATCCAGAGCTCTCGAAAACGTTGAGGGAAAGAATGCTGCAAATAGAGCTGGAACCCCGAGCACAAACAGCACCATTACTGCTTCCACTCCATCACGAGCTCTCGCTGGTTCACTGTATGAAACTCTCTTTTTCTATGAGAAACTCACCCAGCCAATTCTTACATTTCCATTCCCTCTCTAATTGTTTAGACACAAGCTTCCATGTATCTTGGAGCTGGTTCGGGAAGCTAACAGTGTATCCAGCTTAACTGGTGGCTAAAGCTGAGAAAGCAAAGCCTTGAACAGCAGATAAAGCAGAAGGGTTCACAGGTAGAAGAAGAGAGATTGGATCAATAGATGATAAAGATACTTAGATACATAGACATTGATTCTTACAAGCCCTAAAACAATGAGGTCTCATGACAACACCACCTACAAGAATGGCTCCCCCCCCCCCCCAAGCATCTGAAACCGAATCCCCTTCCAGATTGCATATAAAAGGAGTGATGACATAAAATTTTAGTGTGAGATCCCATTTGAAATAACCCTAATGGAAAAGCTCTTAGTCAACTTTTTAGGGCTTTGTCTAATAAACCAGACATGAGAGATTGGAAGTATAACCAAACGGATTGAATCGGTTTCAAATATAATCAAAGATGCAGTATCTAAGAATTGCCATGCATCAATGGTTTCTCTAAGGTGGTAGGATTTCCTAAAGAAAAGAAAAATAAATTGAAACCCTAAATGTACTAATAAGAGAAATAGATGCTAAAATTAGGTAATACTAACAAAAAAAAAATTGTGTTGTTTAAAAATTTTCGGTTTGTAAACCAAAACCTTTGTTTTGAGTAGGCGGGTGGAGAGGGCAGGAGAGGAACATCAAAATTTCCTTCACAAAAACCTCTTCTCTTCGCATTTCAATTTCTTATATGACATGTTTCTTGTGGAACACGACAATTCTTTTTCTGTGTGAATTCATGGCGACAGATACATTCATCAAGTTAAATCCAGTCTTCATCAATCCTACCCGCTTCAACCTCCCAGAATGTTCCAACCTAAGCCCAAGATTAATAATATCTCGCAGCCATATCAACCCTAGAACATTGACGTACGGAGAGAATGATAACGTACTCTTTTCCAAGAAAAAAATTCCTTCGATATATAATCCGATGTCAGGTTAGCTCAGAATCATTTTAGTCTTTTGTTGAGCAGGTTGAACAGTACTTATTGTTCGATTTATTCAGACAAGTCTTGGGATTGGAAGGAACCAAGATCTCCAACCTCAAAAGAACAAGATGAAGAACGTTCTCTACTAATTAGCCCTGCAGGATTTGTCTAGCTTCTGTTTTATTTTATGTTTTTGGGTACAGTTGCTCTTTTGTTTGCAGGATTCTCAGTGTTACGAGTATTCGTCATATTATTATGTTATACATAGATTAGGGGTTCTCTGTGCTTCACACGTTTTATTTTGTTATTTCCTTACATATATTTTTCAACTGGTTATTGTATAATTTTCTTTAATCTGTTTTTTTTTTGTTTTGTGATACTTCTTCAGGTGTTTTTTCTCTATTGTTGTTATCATCTCTCAATTTTTTTAAAACTTTTTGTGATTGGGTTTCTAATTACTAAATGCGTGGTATTGTAAGATGTCCAATAAATATGACCCAAATAGTATAAAATAGGAAAAAATGTGAAAACTAGGCTAATGTATATAAAAGAATAAACCTACTAGAATAATATAACAACTTAATAGTGGAGTATGTAGTCTCTTTTATATGTAGATTGATATGTATACTTTGTTCGGATCGGTCCGAAGAATAGACGAGGTAAACGACCGACCGCTTAAAACATCATGATTTTAAGATAACTATAATTACATAGAAGGTACTATAAAAAGTTTACATGAATACTAAAGGTATCAAATTTTATTTGAGCTTAGATCATAAAAAAAAATGTTGGACCGGCAGAGTCTTTGTTGGGATATATGCATGTAATCCCATAAGCATTATCTATAGTAGAATCCGCTTATAGTGATGTAACACATGTCTAGCTTGTATACATGATACATGTCGAACTTAAGTGAATTTGTCAGATGGGATATTACGCAAAATAAAATGAAATAACTGGTGGCAATCAAATCAGAGAGGTCACAGTTTCGAGGAGTTTATGTAAGAATGGGACACCTGAATCTTAAAAAAAAAGACTCTCCTCTTTCAGACACCAAGGATACTCCGTCAAGTGGGTCCCATGAAAACAAAGCATACGGATGCAAATTAATCTCAAGTCATTAGCAATGATTCTTTATTACATTAGCAATGATTCTTAAAATATATAAAACTATCAACTAGTATGGTTGATGGAAGACAATATTTTGTTTCTCATCAATCTTCGAGATCTTTCCCATTCCTTATTTAACTTGATTAAATAAAATTAACAAAATCCCATTTCGTTTCATTCTCTGATTCTATAGTAGCTTCCTCTCTAAAACACAGATACAGTGCTAATTATATGGTCGCCATATTATCTCTGTGGCTGATTTTGTTTCCTTGTGTCTGGTCTTCTTAAGCACCACCCACCCGTGAATCTCTCTCCTTTCTTCTCTCTGTTGCATTGAATCCTCAAAAACAAAAAACACAAAAAGGCTAAAGAATCATGAACAATCCATTATTATCCATC
This sequence comes from Moricandia arvensis, assembly GCA_905132765.1. Lineage (NCBI taxonomy): Eukaryota > Viridiplantae > Streptophyta > Magnoliopsida > Brassicales > Brassicaceae > Moricandia > Moricandia arvensis. Next base: position 105,241 of record CAJHQP010000353.1, read on the forward strand.
ACAAACCCAGTAAACCTCTTGAAACCATCAACAATCCCGTACGGTTTAAGCCTAAACACTACCATTAACAAGAAAGAGCAGCAGCAGCAGCTAACCAAAACCCTTGTCGTAAAATCCAACACGAGTTCAAGATCAACAACAACGTTGACCAGTAGTAGTATCTCGGTGGTAAGAAGGAGAAACAACAATGGTGGCGGTGTTGGTGGAGGAGGCTTTGATGAAACAAAAGTGTGTAGAAGAGATCAAGGAAACGCGGTTTTGTTGTGTGCTTTGGGGTATTGGGTTCAAGGGTCAAGGTGTTTCCCATGGCTTGCACTTAACTTTCATATGTCTCATTGCCTTAACCTCAAGCCATCGACGCTTCAGCTTGTGCAGTACACTGCTTGTCTTCCCATGGTGGCTAAGCCTCTCTATGGAGTTCTCTCAGATGTTCTATGTATTGGTGGTGCTCGTAGAGTTCCTTACATCTCCATTGGAGGTTAGTCAACAAGATTTTCTTGTCTTAAAAAACAAAAATGCTAGTTGGTCTGATATTTGTGTTGTCATATGGCCGATTCTTAGCATAGCCAAATGAAATATCTACGTCTCCAAATCTTAAAGAACTATTATATATAGATTGCATGGCCTCTAAATATTTTTTTTTTAAATTAAGAGTAACTTAAAAATGTTTACGGCTCCTTAAATCTCAGATCCGATTTGTTGCAGTGCTTTTGCAGGGTTTAGCATGGGGTTCATTGGCCTTATTCCCTGGTTCTAGAGAAGCTCTTCCTTCACTTATGGGACTTGCTTTGCTTAGCAACCTTGGAGCATCCGTTGCTGAAGTTGCTAAAGACGCATTAGTTGCAGAGTATGGTTTAAGATATCAAATGAATGGTCTACAGTCTTATGCTCTCATGGCTTCAGCGGTTGGAGGAATCCTTGGAAACCTACTTGGTGGATATTGCTTAGTCAAGACACCTCCTAGAATCTTATTCCTTGCTTTCACAGCTATCTTGTCTATTCAGTTAACTGTTTCTCTATCCTCTAAGGAAGAATCATTTGGCCTGCCACGGATAAGAGAGGTGGCAAGCTTAAAGAAACAGTTCTCCGATCTTATGGGAGTTATTCAGGGAGATGAAATCTCTCAGCCTTTAACTTGGATCATAGCTTCCATTGCTATGGTGCCTCTTCTCTCAGGATCAGTCTTCTGCTACCAAACTCAAGTTCTGAATCTTGATCCTTCTGTTATTGGAATGTCAAAGGTCATTGGACAGTTGATGCTTCTTTGTTTAACTGTGGTTTATGATCGTTACTTGAAGAAGACACTTCCCATGAGGCCACTAGTCCATATAGTTCAGCTACTATATGCATTGTCACTACTCTTTGATTACATCTTAGTGAAGCAAATAAATCTATCGTTTGGAATCTCAAACAAGGCTTTTGTCCTCTGGTTTTCAAGTGTGGCAGAGATTTTTGCACAGTTCAAGATTCTTCCGTTCTCTGTCTTGCTAGCAAATATGTGCCCTGGAGGCTGTGAAGGATCCATCACTTCTTTCTTTGCTTCAACTCTGTGTTTGTCATCCATAATTAGCGGATTTGCTGGAGTTGGGGTGGCTAATGTGATTGGTGTTACATGTAATAACTATACAAACTTGCCTGCAGGAGTCTTGATACAGTCTTTGGCAGCTATGTTGCCTTTGTGGTTTATTCATTATGTTCCAATGTCAGGGCCTGGGTTTGAGATAGAAGGGGAGAGGTTTGAGTAAGAGAAGCAGGAGGAACAGACGAGTAGGGAGAGTGGTTGGTCAAGAAAATGTTGCTTACCGTAGAGAAAGAGATGCAGAAGCACACACATAAACAAGAATCAGTCTCAGTTAGATTGTAGTCCTTCAGCTGATAGATTGAGATCAGAAAATGAGGTTCTGTGACCAAGAAGGATTAGAACATATAGATAGTTTAGATTGTCAAGAATCTCAAAAAGCCAACCAAGACATGAATGCTTTTAGGTTACTCACTGTTTCATTCGTGTCCTTGGGTTTAGATACATAACCCTCTGCGAAGAAGCATAAAAATGTTTGAAAAGTGAGAACACTTGGTCCAGCTTCTACAAACATTCCTGAAAAAATCCAACAACAACAACAACACAAGAACCTGTTTCCAAGCAATATGTTACCAGATGTTCATCAGCAACGGTAGCGGTTGAAAGAGTTCATGTCCAAGCTTAAGCATCTCATGGCCTGCTCAAAACTTTTCATGGCCTCTAGGACAAAATAAATGTTTAACCCTTTTAATTTATCTTTATTTAAAGTTTTAAATATCTTTTATTTTAACTTTTTATCAGTAATATTTTTATAAGTTTTTCTGTTGGAAATAATTTATATACATATACAATATTTTGGGGCTCTTTTCAAGTCAATTTATCAAAAAATTATTTAAAATTTGTACAAATATATGTGTATATATAAAATGATAGGATAGTGAGTATTTAAATAACTTCAGTAAACATTTTGGATCTTCATTGATATGCAAGTAAGATTTTACTGCTCTAATAAATAGATTATCAAATGATTAGATGTAGTTATAATGTTATGTATGTTTAAATTATCATTGCTATGTAATTGTATTTGTAATTTAATAATACATCCGTTTCATATTAAATATTAAGTGTCGTTGTAAAGAAAATTGTTCGTTACAAAATAAGTGTCGTTTTCGAATTTCAATGCATAATTTATTAATTTTATTCATCAGTTTATATTTTATTTGTTGAAATATGGTTAGATGTATTGTAATGATGTTTTTTTGTACAAAATATACAAAATTAAATATTTTTTTAATCTGTGTGCACAAATCTGAAACGACACTTAAAATGAAACGGAAAGAATATGTGTTAGTGTTATCATTGTATCTTAAATTTTTAATTAAGAAGATACCTAATTATTTGTTAACATAATACAACTTAAATACAGAGTCAACTTTTTAATATACAAAACTGAAAGATTACTTGCAATTTAGAATTAACAAATCTCCTTTTCTACAACCAATCTTAAAAAGCATTTCCAAAAACCCTAAAGTCGGATCTGGATCCGGGTCTTGGCCCAAAGCCCACGGTTGTGTTCTTTCCCGTCACCGCTTCACTTCAGGAAGAGAATGAATACTCCATTCTCATTTCCAGACCTAAACCTCATGCCCCCCGCGACCTCCTCCGCCGCTGTTATGTCATTACCTCCGATACTACACGTGAAGGCAGAGCCAATTGACGATCATACCCCTCCTCTTACTCCGATATCTACGCCGAGTACTACAGCCTCTGCGAACGTGTCGCTTCCGCATTGGCTGATCGTAACAACATCGAGCTCCTCACTAAACCGGATTCCAATCCCCTCGCGATCGTCCCCGTACCAGACCAAGACTTCCACCACTCTCCCCTCTTCCAAACGCCGGAAAATCGCGTCCTCTCCTCGTCTCCTCTCCCACCGAAGTTCCAAAGACCGCAAGAGCTCGCGAGGGTCGCAACCCTAGGGCACGAAGACCACAAACACCACAGAGAGATCTTGAACCGGACTCGAACCATCTACGACTCTCTCCGCCTCCACCTCGTCGCGGAGGAGATGCGTCGTCCCGGACGCCGGCGTAAACCTAGAGCCGACATAAAGGCTTCGACTTTGATGAGGGAACGTGGGTTATGGCTTAACCAAGACAAACACGTCGTGGGTTCGATCCCTGGTGTTGAGATCGGAGACATGTTTCTATACCGCTTAGAGCTCTGTGTGGTGGGGTTACACGGGCAGCCACAAGCTGGGATTGACTACTTAACGGCTCACCGGAGCTCAAACGGTGAGCCTATAGCCACGAGTGTGATTGTCTCAGGTGGTTATGAGGATGATGAAGACACGGGAGATGTTCTTGTTTACTCAGGGCATGGTGGTCAGGATAAATTCCATAGACAGTGTCAGCATCAGAAGCTAGAAAGTGGGAATCTTGCGATGGAGAGGAGTATGCATTATGGTATCGAGGTGCGGGTGATTCGTGGGTTTAAGTATGATAATGTTATGAGCTCTAAGGTGTATGTGTATGATGGATTGTATAGGATTGTAGAGTACTGGTTTGATGTTGGTAAGTCAGGGTTTGGAGTGTTTAAATTTAAGTTAGTTAGAATTGAAGGACAGGCTGAGATGGGGAGTAAGAGAATGAAGTTTGCTCAAATGCTTAGAACGAAACCGTTGGTAGTTAGGCCTAATGGGTATATAAGCTTTAACCTTTCTGGTAGTAAGGAGAGTGTTCCGGTGTATCTGTTTAATGACATTGATTTTGATCGTGGACCGGAGGGATATGACTACATTGTGAGATCTGCGATCACTAGTGTGATTTCTGCTCATGGAGGGGCTAACCGTGGCTGTGATTGTAAATACTCCTGCACTAATGATTGTTTTTGCGCGAGGAAGAATGGTGGTGAGCTTCCTTATGATGATGATGGGACTTTGTTGAGAGGAAAGCCTGTGGTGTTTGAGTGTGGGGTTTTGTGTACGTGTGGTCCAAGCTGTCATAACCGTGTGACGCTGAAAGGGTTAAGTAAGAGGCTGGAGGTTTTCAGATCTAGGGAAACAGGTTGGGGGGTTAGGACATTGGATTTCATTCACGCCGGGATGTTCATCTGTGAATATGCTGGAGTGGTTCTCACAAAAGATCAGGCCGAGATTGTATCAATGAATGGGGATCCTCTTGTCTATCCGGGTCGGTTCACAGAGAAATGGAGGATCTGGGGTGATTTGTCTCAAGTTTACCCGGAGTACATTCAGCCGAGTTGTCCTTCTCTTCCGCCAGTTGACTTTGCAATGGATGTGTCGAAGTTGCGAAACGTGGCTTCTTACATTAGTCACAGCAAAGAACCAAACGTGATGGCACAGTTTGTACTACATGACCATAGTAACTTGATGTTCCCACGGGTCATGCTTTTTGCACTGGAGAACATCTCCCCGTTAACCGAGCTAAGCCTGGACTATGGGTTGGAAGATAAACTGGAGGAGCAACTCGCCATATGTAACTGAGTTGTTTCCATAGCTTGTTTCTGTACCTTTTTTGTATTTGTATCTTACAAAGATAGCCTCCCTTGATGCTTTTTGGTTGAGGTAATTTCTCAAATCAATGTTATTGTTACATGTCTTATACTTTTATATTACCAAAGTCTTACTGTCTTGGAGTTCTCCTGTGCAATTTGTCTGTATTATCTTGCTCCTATGGCATCAATGATGCAGATGTTGTGGCTTCCCTTCTTTCTGCGATGTATGCAAGGCAAGAACAGGAGGCATATCCATCTATTTATCAGGGTAAAACCTTGTCTTTTGTCAATGTATACCTTTGTCTATGTGTCTCTGTCGTTCATATGATATGATGGAGCAGCTTAAGCTGATTTAGAAAGAAAGAAAAAAAAACATTCTGTAAAGAAGTTTTGTATAAAAGGTTTTTAATTTGTTTATTCAGTTCTTCATTTATCTTTGCCTTTTTCTGCAAGTTAATCCTGTCATCTTAATTTGTAAAACAGCTCTTTAATCTCATCTCATTTGATCTGATCTTTTTAGTATTGTCATTTTCTGAGCCGTTTGGCACAGTCATATGAATATGATTTCACTTTTAGGACCAAGTAACTTAGTGCACATTCTGTCCTTACATTAAGTCGTTCCAGGTTAGGTCTAAAAAGGAAAGTTGGCTTAGGTTACTTAAACGAAGAAAGAACTTAGCCTCTAATCTATGGAGACTGTCGAAGGGGCTACTGTTATGCTTCAGAGTTCTACTTAGACAGCCACTTGGGATTTTTGTATTAGGTTCACATCATTTTTGAACCATCTAAGATGCGTTCACACTAGCTTAGTGCTACTAGTACTAACAGTGACGGCACTAATCCACTACTGAAACATAATTTCATTTAATTAGAATGAGATTAGTCTATCAAACTTGGAGACTAAAATACCCACGTTCAGCTCAAACCCAAAAGAGAATTCAGATTAAAATAAAATTGTACTCTGATTTACCTAAAAATCAAAACCCGGTTAGACTCGGTTATCAAATTGACTACTTCACCTAGTGTATAAACTCTTGATATCTTCCTTCATCTTGGTCGTCTCAAGAAACACATCCCCGGAGTGATCAACATCCATAGCTCTAAAGCCAAACTCATCTCTTCCTCCACATCCAACGTTCCACTCAAACCACATCTTAGACATCATCTCTTTCCTTGAACACGTCTCATAGCTCTCTTCCTCTGGTGAATCCGCAGCCACAAGCCTATAAGAATACACTCTCCTCGTCTGTCCTGGTCTGTAAGCTCTAGCCACAGCTTGTTGAGTCACTGAAGGGTTTAGATGAACATCAAGAATCAGTACCCTCGATGCACCCACGAGTGATATCCCTTCTCCACAAGCTTTGATCGATCCAAAGAAGACTTTAGCGTCTGAAGAGTTGTTGAATCTCTCCATGGACAACTCTCTTTGCTCGCTGCTTGAGTCGCCTGTGATTGTGAACATCTCTTTATCTAACCTCCAGCCTTTAGTCAAGGTCATGAGTCTCTCAAGAGTCTTGAGAGGGATGATGTATTGGCTAAACACTAATAGCTTCTCTCCTGTTGATTCACACAGAGCTATGAGGTTGAGGAAGAACTTCATCTTCACACCGTCTCTAACATTAATCTTCTTCAACAAGTTATCTAGCTTCTTCAGTGTGTTGTTGCTATCAGCAAAACCCTTTTCTCCATTGGAAGGGTTTGCCTCCAAGAATGTTTTTAGCTTCGGGTGTATATACAAAGCAGCACCAAGAGATATCTGCTTGAACAACTCCATTCCCCTCAGACCCTTGACTTCATCTCTCTGAGCTGAGCTCAAGTTGAGCATGACAGTGAACTCTGTAAGCCCTGGAAGCAAGCCTCGGAAGTCTGCTTTGTGATAATGCAAGACATGACGTGTCATTTCACGTAGATCCTTTATCAAACTTCCTTTAGCTGAAGTCTCTGTACTGTTCTTCAATGTAAGCTCCACTGCAGAGAAGAAAGTCCCTTCGATACTACTCTGGTTCATATGTTTACCACTAGGTATCTCCGCCTTGCACATGATACGTGAAACAATCTCTCGTTGACGCTTCAAGAACTTGGGACGAACGAGGTTCAGAATGTTAAACACTTCCTCAACGTTGTTCTGAAACAATGTACCCGTGAGGACCACTTTTCTAGGAGTCTTGACACGAGCAAGAGAGATAAGCATGTTTGTCTCCTTATTCCTCGATGTATGACCCTCGTCAAGGATAAGCAACGTTGGCTTCTCAAGGAGAATCCGCTTGCAATCTTCTGAGACCTCATCAATGTTACTATCATCACATATGATCCTTGCAAACTGTTGGTACCCGAGAAACAGAATGCTTCTTTCTTCAACCCATGTTCTCAAAACCTTGAGTTGCTGTCTCCTTGATTCAGCTTTGACGCTGTAGAAATCAAGGAGAGTAATGTTCTCCACCGCCCACTTAGTAAACTCTCTCTTCCATGACTCTATGATCCCCTTTGGTAGCACAATCAGTGGTTTGGCTTGTGGATCCATAGCCATGAAGCTTTGCATAAAGCTGATGAGAAGAAATGTCTTGCCTGATCCTGGTGCATGAGCTAAGATGCACCCACCTGGCTCATCAGCTGCAAGGTTGTTGCATAAGAATTTGAATCCTTCAACCTGGTGAGGCCTCATCTCGTTGTCATGCCTTGGGTGGATGAACATCTTGTCTCCCAAAATGTTGGTCTGAGAAGTCTTGTTTTCTGTGAAGTCCATCCTCGTTTCTGTATCTTCTTGTTCACGTATGTAAGTTCTTCTTGATTTCTTTGGCTACATCAGGGAAGAAACTAAATTTCAAGTTCCAAAGATTTGTCACACTCTTGTCAGATTATCACAGTGATCACTAACTAACCTTGTTGTACACAACCTCGATGATGCTTTCGATGGGTGTCTTGATGAGTCCACAAACACGACAAACTTCTCCAACATCATCCTTGTAGATGAAGGAGTGCTCACAGTCTTCGACTTGTTTGAGATCGTTATCTTGTACATTCTCCAACGTTACCTAACATAGGCAAAACAAAACAGCTGAAAACGCCTAAGAAATGCACAGAGAAGCTCAAATCTTTGAAGCTGAATCTGTATGCAGATTGAACACAATGTATGCAGCTTTGGTCTATGTACAAGAAGTGGCCAACCTTAGATGATTCTTGAGCAAATGCCATTTGCCTCCAAAGTTCTTCTTCTTCTTCTACACCAACTCCATATAGATGAGTTCCATTGTCATAATCTGTAGGTGCCTTGGATGAATCCTCCTCGTTATCACCTTGAGAACTTACATCAGAACCTGAGCAATCTGCACTCTTCACAACATAAACATGCAGAGTTAAGATCACAAAGAGTTAAACTTATCGACATCCATATCTGCAATAAATCTTACAGTAACAGATTCTTGAGACGAGACATCATCGAACTTGACTGGTTTTTCCTTCTTCTGCTGTCTAGTTTCCGTCTCTTTAACTGAGACAGAACCATTTAAGAGTTTCCGTTTGAGCTCACAAAGCCTCTTAATATCATCAACAAGCCATCCGTATTTACTCTCTTCAAACCCATCAAGGAGATCCGGTAGAAAGAATGGATCAGGACGCTTGGCAAGTTCTGATTGGCTAATTCTCTTGCTCTGCGACCTCAAAATCCAAGCTGTTTCACCAGTAAAAAATCAGACATAAATCAATCTATATCTTAACACTTGCACCAAAAGAAGTTCATTTCATCAGACAAACACAAAAAGATACGATTTTTATGTCAAAAGTTTACAATCAGGAGGAACTCTACAGCTAGGGAGACAAAACACATGTGGGTGTGTAAGAATCAAAACCCATTGTTAAGGGTCACAAGCAAAGAGAGTGTAAGTGTGTTGTATATATACGTACGCATGTTCCTCGTCCTTGAGAATGGTAGAAAGCTATCAGTACCCACCATGTGTTATCGCTAAAATAGAGCTCCTTTAGCTCGAAACCAAAACCTTGGGAGAGACCTCAAGATGCAAGCTTTTGTGTAAAGGGTAGAGGAGATTTCAAGCAAGGAACGTCAAAAAGACTAGCTTTTTTAATGTTAAAGGTTGAAGCTTTTAATTTTGTTTTCCCATAATAGAAGTTAGTATGGGGTGGCAATGGTGAGAGAGAAGGAGAAGGCAGAGGGACGTTTTGGGAGGAGGGAGATAAAGACAAAAGAGTACAGAGACTTTTTTAATCATGTGTGTATTTGTAAACCAAAATGTAAAAGACATTTCAAATCTTTATGGAGCTTAATCATAGAATATGATTAGTAATGTGTTTTGTCTTTTCTTATTAGGTCTCGATTGTTTTTAATTTAACACTGTTCTATGTGTGTTGCGTTTACATATTGCATGCAAAACAAAGTTTCTTTTAAGAGATGAAGTTACTAAAAATACTTTAAATAAACCTTTCAATATTAATTTGCAAAGTCTTCTCTTTCTTTCTTCTAAAAGCAGAGTGTTTTATGAATTAATCTATGACTGTCTTATTCATATATATGTGTTTATAGATAACTTTTTGTGTATGGTTGTGTTGCTGATGCTAATCACTTTATTTGGAAACTAATTTGAAATTTGTAGTTATAGGTGATGAACTGACTAGTACAACACAGAATCAGCATAAATTTTGAGTATATAATTAAAGAGATAAGTTTTACCTGAGTAAATCAATTACTTATATTTTCGTACTGTACTTAAGGCAAATCTTTTAAATAGACATTTTTAAGTTTTTGCTATAAAAATAGATTTAAAAAAATGATTAAAATAGACATTTTTTATAATAAAATTTTTTATACTTTTTAATATCTTTTAATTTTAAATCTTACTTCCAAAATTCTACCTCAGAACTTTAAACCTTAAATTTAGATTAGTTAACTCAAGAGATATAAATATACATTATACTTTTAATAAAGTTTATTTTGATTATTTTTTTGAAATTATTTTGTGGACAAAAAATTTTTTAGGTTTATTTTGGTGATTATTTCATGTATACTTATTACGATTTGACTAAAATATAAATATGCAAAAATGTACCGGAAAATAATGTGTAGTGGAATTTTTCGAATCTAATTGGTTGATTGGTTTTATGCTTCATTATCATGAATCATGATTCATGAGATGATGACTTATTATTTCGGAGTATCTCTCTGCCTCTTATGACGTATACCCTTTGTTGAATAGGATTTATTTTTTTATATAATGAGTTAAGGGCTACATACAAAATGTAGTCAAGTCTCTTGTAAAATTTCAAAACTTCTGGCCACAGTTCTTTCCCTCTTTATAACCATGATACCATTTATAGTGAATATAATGTTATCACAAAAGAGGTAGATAAACACTTAAAAGCACCTCTTCATCTTTTTCGTGAAACCATCACAGTAGAATGAGTCCGAAAGAGATGCTTTTAAGTGTTTACAATTACAAAACGACGTCATTTAATTAATGTTTAATCAGTTTTGAAACCGACGTCATGTAGAGGGCCGGGTTAACATGCGTTTATTTTTTAATCAAGTTTAACATTTGATTATTCGAATTTTATAAGTGACCAACTCAACAAAATATAAGAATTAAAATGATTAAAATCTGAAAGTTGAAAATTTTTTTGGTTCAAAAACGAAAATAATTTTTTTTATTTAATTTGAAATTTTAGGATTTTAATTATCATTTTCTCTATTTAAAAGTGGCAAAGGAACATCAAGTTACAAGATATATCCTTAAGGGAATTGATACCCATACCCATCAGCAATAATGAGCCCTTCTGTGATAGAGGACAGTGGAGAGTAACAATGATCACCTCTCAAACAGAGGACACTGGAGGTGTCTACATATTCATTAGTAATAATGAGCCCTTCTGTGTCAAGGACTCATTCCATGGCCTAAATCCTAACTCAATCTATTTTGCAGGTGACTGCTTACGATATAGCCACTAGAAAACCACGTTACTTTCGTCCCAAGTCTCCCCCAGCCTTCTCCACGTTACTTTCATCGTGCAGCAGCAGCTTGGGCGATAGTGAGCTGATTGAGATTGAAACTGAAACAAGAAAAGTTGTTTAAGAGAATACATATATGGCGCTAGATTACAAACACATGAAACTACTTGGCAGATAATCCAAAGATCAAACGCAAGAACCAAACAACCCTAACGGTTTATGTCCTTACTCGGACCAATTATCATCACTACACTAGCCACTCCGACCTGTATAAAGCAATAACATGTCCTATTGCCAATCCAAACAACACTCCAGGACAATACCCTATTGCTACTCCTCTCCAGTTCAACACCTCTTCTTCCCCTTCATCATCTTCTTGCTTTTCCCATTGTGTTGGTGGCCCATTAGTCCCAAAGCAAGTTTCCTGGAGAGGAAGACCACAAAGCCCTGCATTCCCTTCAAAGGAGGACTTATCTTGCCCACTAATCTGTGTCCCTTTTGGTATCTCACCCTTGAGTTTGTTGTAAGAGACATTTATGTAGGCCAAAAACGAGAGGGCGCCGAGTTCTTGAGGAATTTCTCCTGAGAGATTGTTTTGAGACAGGTCTAGTGACTCTAGTTCTGTAACATTGCCAAGAGACATAGGTATGTGGCCAGTGAAAGAGTTGTTGGATAAGTTTAGCGCAATGAGTGACGTCAAGAGACCAATAGATTCTGGAATCTGTCCACCGAGGTTGTTTGCAGAGAGATCAATGGCTGCATAGAAAGTATTTACCATTTCATTCTCCATATTTAGACCTTTGAATTGCAAGTCTAAAGCGTAAAAATAGCTATAGAAAACATTTGTATAGTCTCCCATATACATCTGTCCATCTCCATACATCTTGTTTGATGATGCACTCCAGTTCACAAAGTAATCTGGTGAGAGACTTCCTGTAAAGCTGTTATCTGATAGATCAAGTATCCGCAGCTCGGGAAACCCTAAAGATCCTTGAGGAGGAGATATAGGACCGTGAAATGTGTTTGAACTGAGGGTGAGAACTTGCAAAGCCGGCAAAACCTTAAGCCAGAAAGGGAATAAGTCCTTTATATTGTTGTGCTCCACACTCAGAAACCTTAGAGAAGAACAATTCACAAGAGAACTAGGAAGCTTCCCGCTTATCTGATTGTATCCAACATCAAGTGTTTGTAGCAGAGAACTGCTAGAGAATGTGTTGGGAATGCTTCCATGGAAGTTGTTTTTCCGGAGATTGAGTATTTTGAACTTACTAAGGCACTGAGGAATGGAGCCGCTGAAGTTGTTGTAAGATAGGTCAAGAGCATCAAGATAGCTTCTGTTGCAAGTTGAAAGAGGTATGTCTCCTGTGAAACTGTTTCTTGATGCCAAGAAGAGTCTGATCAAGAGTGGTGGGGCTGGAAGTGATCCTGTGAAGTCGTTTCTACTAAGATCTAGCATTGTCACTGATGAGTTGTGAAGAGTTTCTACAGAACCATCAAAACCGTTGAAGGAGTTGTTGTTTAGACCCATTATGCTCAACCGAGGAAGACTCCATAACCACTCTGGAACTTTCCCTTTGATCTGATTGTCAGAAAGGTCTAAACGCTCTAGGTTCTGTAGAGTCTTGAGAAACTTTGGGAACTCGCTGATGTTGCAGCCTTTCATCATCACCCGGTACAGATTTGGTGGAACATCAGAACCTGAGATCAGACTTGTTGCTGATAAGATATTGCCGGAAAGCTCAAGGTTCACCAAAGATTTGAGAGAGGAAAAGAGTCTCAAGTCAATGGGGTAGCTTACGTTTATGAAAGACAGGACAAGTTCTTTGAGGGTTGTTAACTTTGAGATAGGCTCTAGTATTTGTCCATCGAAATGGTTGTGTCCAAGGAACAAGTGCTCAAGTCTTGATGAAGAGGAAGAGTTTGGAACTATAATGGAGCCAGTGAGATAGTTTCCACGGAGATCAAGATGTGACAAGAGAGGCAGAGTGAGCAAAGAAGAAGGGATGGTTCCAAAGAAGTGATTGTAAGAAAGGTCTAACATGGAGAGTTTAGTGAGGTTTTGGACAAGTTGGAAACTACCAGTGAGCTCGTTATGTGAGAGGTCAAAGTGGGCTAACTTGGTTAAGTTACTAAAAGAGGAAGGAACTTGACCTTGGAAGCTATTATAGGAAAGAGACAAAACCTCTAGTCTGTTGAGGTTGCTGAATCTAGAAGGGAGTGAAGAGGAAGTGAAGTTGTTGTGGGAGAGATTTAGGTGACGAAGATGACGCAGCTCGAAGAGGATACTATTGGCTTTGATCATTCCAGTGAAGCAGCCACTTGGGAGATGTAGCTTAGTGACTGCACCAGTCATGTTATCGCACATGACACCGTTAAAGTAGTTGTTGAGGTTGCAACCGCTGGATTCGAACTCGTTTTTGAACTGCAGAAGAGCTTGGATTTGGTCGGGACGACAAGAAGCAAGTCCAAAGACAAGAGCGTTCATCGTTAAGAAGCTTGAAGCAAAGACACAACAAAGAAAGTGTACCAAGAGAAAACGCAATCGCAGACATGAAATGGTGAACATAGAAACGTTTTTAGACGAATGATAGATAGTATGCAAGAAAAAATACAGAGAAGATGAGTCTGACCAGTCTACATATATCCTTGTTTAGCGAAGACTTGGAGCATGTGTGAAGTCAAAGTCTTGGTAGAAGGTATGGTGAAGAAGATATTGTCAAGGAACCAACCAAATGTTGAAGTTGAAATCAACGTTGATATTGATATATCTCTTAACATGATTTGTTGTAGATTCACATCAGTTTGAACCATCTCACATATGTTCACACTTGGTTTGATTGATTGGAATAGTCTGAGACTGAGACTCCCAATTAGAAACAAACACAACAGGTAATAAAAAGGTTTACAAGGACTCATGGGTTTGAAACAACTAAAGTTAGACTGATTCATATAAAACTAATGTTAATATGTTAACACATTTGATGTCATCTGGATATAGAGACTGAACTCATAAAACCCATGAAACTATATTAGATAAGCTTCAAATATTTACAGTGTAGTAAAACAAATAAAGAGCATTCTCTTGTATATGATGAAATAGCAGCGGTAAAACAGAGGACACCTAAACAAAAAAGACCTAAAGATCATTAGAAGAACCAAAGAAACATACACAAACTGGATAAGATCAATCTCGTCTTGCAGCTGCATATATACTAACATGTTTTAGTCCAAGCTTTTCATTACATGTTTCAACAAACGAATGAGAGAAGTCAAGACGAGATTGTCTCTACATACCGAACAAGAGTTTTAACATTTTACACGTCAAAACATCAAAAACCTTCTAAAATATTATATATTGTGAAACACTAAAAATAAAGTTCATATATCCATATACTTTTTCGTGATAAAAACTAAAATTCCTTATTGAATAATGTGTGTGCCACTTTCTTATCTTTTATATGTTCGTGGAGGACTACGATTGATGTCAAATAAAGTGGAAAAAAAAATAGTTGCACAATAGGAACTATTAAATAAATAGTCGTGATGCAAACATAAATTTAAATACATTTATTTAAATATTATAATTAGTTTATTATTAAAAATAAATTATGCATTTTAAAAATTTAAACGCTATTATAAAATAAAAAAAACAAACAATTTAGCATTTAACTGTTGCATCTCGATTTAAATACTAACTAGAAAAAAGAATAACAACTGAATGCAATATCTTTATGTTGTATTTAAATGCGAACGTCAAATACAAAAATGAAAATTACCTAAACAATTGGTTTCTGAAAGAAACTAAATGATTAATAGTGTTTAATTTCTGTTATTATTATTATTATTAGCCTATTTGAGAAAAAAAGTCTCTTAATATGTTTTAACACACTCATCGTATGTAACACTTGATAGTCAGGATTTTGTTAAAAAGAATAGTCAGGATTAATATCTGGTTTTTGTACTTGCCATTTGATTATGTTATTTTTTAAAATAAAAAATAAAGAAAAGAGGATGGTATATTTTAGTTCGTGACATATAAGAGGGTTTGACAAGATTATTCACAAATATCTTTTCACTCACAAACCCCATAAAAATATAAAACATAAAAAATAATCACAAATAACTCAAATTATCAGCAGAGCCCAAGCGAGGCAAACGCTTTGACCCACCTTTCTTTTTCGACCCGTCATGATCCGACCCGCCTCCACACACAAAAGTACATTCCGCGCCACAAATATTACTAAAACACGAGAAAAGACCGTTCCCTCCTTCCGTATGACGGCGGTTATGCTTCTTCTTCACCGTCGGAGTCTTCCGTCTCGAACTCTTCCTTCCGCCTGCATTCGCCGACGCCGGAACAATCGCGCTACCTACATCGCTACTCTGGTGACTCGATCCGAGATCGTAAAGCGGCGGAAGCTCCGTCCGCCACCGCTCAAGCTTCGATCGGAGACCTTCAATGTTGCTATCGTCGTCGAGGCTCCACTCGCTGAGGATCGAACTCTCAGTGTCATTAGCTTGCGATCTCTCCTTCGCGATCTTATTCGCTACTTCCGAAGGCGACGGACCTAACTCAGATTCGGTTAAAACCGGTCTCCCCGCCAAATTAGATCTCATCGGCGTACCGAATCGTAGAGGCGATTTCATCGGTGTCGCCATGTAGCTAGATCGAATCGGAGTCGATCCGACGATGTTAGATCGTAACGGAGTAGATCCAACGATGTTAGATCTCATAGGAGTCGATCGCATAGGACTAGATTCAACGATGTTAGATCTCATCGGAGTCAATCCAACGCCAGTCGATCGCATAGGACTAGACGCAACGATGTTAGATCTGATCGGAGTAGACGATACGATGTTCGATCTCAACGGCGTCCCGTGCCTCGATAAGTACGGTGAAGCGCGGTTGCTACTGCGATCGTAGTCTCTCGGTGGCCTTGGCTTCTCGATCACCGGCGTTGATCTTCTCGGTGTCTTGCGTGAATGATCGTACGAACGGTAAGGCGACTCGTCGTATCTCTCACTTCTCTGCCGCATCGGTGACTGATCCACAAACTCATCCTCGAACGAATCGTATATCTTGCCTGGGATGTGAGGTGTTTTGTAAGGCGCTTCGTAATCATCGACGGAATCATCTTCCGTCGTTGTATGGTGTCCTGATGTTGTAGGTATAGTTTCATCATCGCTGTTATCTAATGTGCTCACAGGTTTCCTGTTAACCACACGAGTCCGCTCTGCTCTGTTTAGAAGATCAGAGACGACCATGGAGCTGGTATCACTCCTCGTACGACGGAGCATCGGTGGAGGCCTGGAAACTACGGATTGGTACTGTTTGGAAGAAGGAGATTGCGGGTTCTTGGAGCTTCCTTTGAAGCTGTTAAGATGCAGATTCTGCAAATGCGGATCGTCTTCGCCTAGCAAGTCTCTGTAACCAACAGCAGATGAGTCCATATTCGTGTAAAGCGGCATACTTCGCATTGATCCGTCGAGGATTCCCACACCGATATTGAGAATCCCTTGAGGTCGACCAGATGGACGGCGGACTTGCAGCGCGACGAATCGCATTCCGGGAGGTGGGGAATGGCGGTATTCGTCGTTGGTTCGGTATCCAGGTCGACGGTTTGGTGGGATTAGGTTGCTGATGAGGACGCGGATTGTACCGACGTGGATATCACGGAACCAATGCAGGGCGTAGATTTCGACCACTACGGCTGAGGTATCAGCGTAGAGGAAATCCTCGCTGACTCGGAAGACGAACTTGTCGTTCCATGTTGGGTTTGCTCCACCGGAGTAGTCAACGCGGGTGGTGAGTTTACGTTCTGAGTGAACCCAAGCCACCGCGTAAGTCTTCATTTTGCGGGAGACAGGAGCTAGATCCTGTGCGGAGATTATGTTGAGCTCTAGTAATTGGAAAGACGGGAACATCGACATTGTTTGAGGACAAGAATCAATGTTGTGTTGTTTAAAATCAGTCACGTTCGACGAAACGTGGTCGATGTTTTAGGAGAAATGAGAGGGCTGTGGAATTGGAATATGGAATTCTTGATTAACCCCATAAGAAGTGGAGGATTCTCCATTGGATAGATCATTAGATTGTTATCGTTTGGTGGCTAACCTCCGAATGGTATGGATAATGTATTGGCCATTGCTTTTATCTTTTATTTTTCTAGATGTTTTTATTAACCTTTGGAGCAGAGACATGAGAGAGGAGAGAAGGAGTCAACCGTAGGTTCCATTTTTGGGTTGTGTATATAATTTGTGAGAGAAAAATATTAGATTAGGGATCGGTAATAATGTAGGAGAAATGGCCGAATGATATTTGATACTATTTTTTCTAGTAAGAATTTGTAGAAGTTTGCTATATTAGAAGACATGGGTTTTTGTCCAAAAAAGAAAAAAGAAGACATGGGTTTTTGTCCAAAAAAAAAAAGAAGACATGGGTTAATTTGGATCAAGTTGTCAATTCTCAGAGGTATTAACACTCTTTGTAAGATAGACACCATAGACTAATGTCTTCTAGTCTATTTGTTGCTTCTGTCACAATTTTGAGCTGGATTTATGTTTCTTTGTGGATATTTACAGCTAAGCCCTTTTTTCAACGGGCGTTCTGATTTTATCCCCAATCTGAGTCATTGGCCACAACTCGAACTTCATTGTAATGTTCTAACTGGTTAAAGTCGAGTTTTAACGTCCGTCTCTCACATTATTATTAAGTGTAACGTTGAAATCCAACGGGAACCACCACATATCATTGTTGAAATAGACCAATCCCGGTTTAACCCGGTCGGTTGTTGGTAACAGAAATAACAATTTGGTACAGAGTGCAAAGAGATAGACTAGAAGAACCTATTAAATAGAGAAACAGAGTAAGAAAACTCAAGTGTGTGCAAGTGTGATCATTTGGATTCGGAGAAGTACCGAAGAAGATCACCATGACAACTAACAAACACCCTCCCCCATAGCTGTGAAAACTGTAAGATACAACAAAAGTTGAGAGATTCGAGAGGGGAAATAAACCGGAGATGAACAATTGAAAATTTTGCTGACTTGAGTTTTCTAACGAATTCTTCACGAGTCTTGTGCAGAGTCATCATCGGCGTTGGTTGTTTGGTCACCAGGAAGACCAAATATCCGTAAGTTACGGTCCATGGAACCAACTGCAACGTATTGTGCATCTGGACCAAACTTCACACATGTAGCTTTACCTGCAAGTTTAGCAGTCTTCGAATTAGGAAAATATTATCGCTATGTGACCACTGAAAGAGTAAATGAAAGGGATCTTACCAGTGCCAGAGAGATCTGGGAGTGTCTTGATAAGGTTCCATTCAGCTTTCACACTCGCCGTCTGGTATACTCTGCAGCCATTACACACATAATGTTAACGTTTATAAACCCAAGTGCAGGGTATTGAACTGCACAAGTCTCTTTTGAAAGTTTCTTTAGCTGAGCTTGGCCTCTTTGACAAATTAAGTTTCAAATCCGCACTCACCTGATATCTGATGCAGCAACACCAAGATAAGAACCACTAGGGTCAAACTCCACTGCAAACATACAAAGAACGTATTTTCGTTATCTTAAACTAAAACGACTAGAACACTATGGCCAAGAACGGGTTAAAGCAGTTGCGTACCAGAGTTTGCATCTGCAGATAAGAATGACTTGAAGTTCCTTAACTTGCGCAGGTCCCACAACCTAACACCATCCTCGGCAGCAGTCTGTACATTTGCATAACAAATAAAAAACAGCGTTCATGTACACAGAATCGTAGTTGCACTTTTCACGTCTTGGAGTTTGTTCGAAGTACTCACCGCGAGGAAGTAACCATTTTCAGAGAAAGATATAGAGGTAACTTCACCGGTGTGTCCATCAAACTTCGCTACATTTGCCTATTATCCAATACAAAAATTCAAACAAAATGATGTCTTGTGGACATAAATATTGAATTTTTTAAAGAGGCAATAGAATCCGGTAGGCCAGAGTTTTTTACCTGACTTTTAACATCCCAAATCTTAACAACAGATTGAGAAGTACCAGTTCCGAGAATGAGACCATCGGGATGAAAAGCAGCAGCCGTGTAATCCACCTTCTCAGAATCATCCGATACCTGAATAAACAAGTAATATGAAAATAGCTCTATTAGGAAAGGAGCTTGTACTGTAAGTATGTAACCATACACTGGCGTTTAGGAAGAAGCTTATATGACACTGCTTAATGAAGAAAGTATAATCCAAACCGAATATATAAGAATAGTTTCTGTAGAAGCGTGATGCAAAAGGAAGACATGTATTAATTAGTTTTTTGATGAAAAAGATGAAGGACCTTTGCAAGGCATAAACCAGAGGAAAGATCGTAGAAGCACCATGTACTGTCAAGAGATGCCGATACAAAGTATTTATTCGTGGCATGCACAGTTACAGCTCGTACCTGAAAAAAAGCATCATCGCTAGTATGTCAAACAAAAAGTATATAAATAACATGAATAAAATGTAACAGATTGCTAGTATGTCAAACAAAAAGTATATGAATAACATGAATGGAATAGAGTGCAAGAGTTCTTCAGTTTGATCCTTACCTCTGCAGAGTGATCAGTCAATGTATGCCCACAAGTATAATTCCTATCCCCAGAATCCCGCCAGATACGGACTGTCTGCAGGTAATTCACTAATTTAGTAATATAAAGATGCCTATTTAACAAATGGTTATGCTATATCCCGAAAACTTCTGGTGTGAGTGATCAAAACGTCTATGGATTTAGATTTCATGGCTAGGCTGCTTAGTATCTTTTCAGTAAAAAAAATGCAACTGCCAGGTACTACTTTTCAGAATAAAGGCAAAGCAGGATTACAAAACTCCTACAGAAACAATGACCAAGCAACTATTCATACAAATTTGAAACTATGGATTTCAAATCTGTAAATGCATTGCGTTACCTTATCGGCCGAAGCAGTCAAAACAAGATCACTGTCACCTACAAATTTTACACTTGTAACCTACAAAACGGTTAACACATATCAAGGACGAAGCCACAGAGAAAAGTAAAACAGAATCCAAGGCAAAAAAAAAACAAAAATTAAATACCTTTTTCGAGTGACCAGTCAGTGTTGACAAGATTTGCCCTGAAGGGCGATCAAAGATAACAGCAGTTGTATCCACTCCTCCGGTAGCAATGACATCCTGATTACCAATTTAAAAAAAATGATAATGAGAGTTAAACTTTGGCACACCAGAACTAGTGTAATGTATATCAAAAGACATGCGAAGGATCACAAGTTATAATACAAACTATCGCACACGGCATATTGACATATAAGAGAACAATTAGAACATTATGCCAAAAGGACTGAACATTGAACAATAAAATGAACACTGCCCAACCAAGGACTCAAAAGTTGTATTCATATAATTCATAAACACAAGTCTGCATGTCAGCTATCACATACTATGTAATAACTTCCACACACAGATAAGAATATGAGAAACCTTAGAATGTAGGATGTCCATGGAACAAATGCCCGGTTTGCTGGTCTTGTGAAGTGGGTGGCTTGATAGCTGAGTAAACCTCTCCAAAGAATCTATTGAAGCCAATGTTTCAGGAATCTGTAGAAAAAAATGCTTAAATTAACAAGACATCTGGAATCAACACAAGACACAAAACTCTAAAGTACATTTTTGAACCGAGTGTGGAACAGGAGAAGAAAACATGCAAAGAGGCATGAAGTAGCGACATTTTTTTTTAAGTTTCAAACGCATACTAGGATCTAAATAAATATATTGAGTAACTAACATCAATCATAAGCCTCCACTTTTACAATTGACTGCTACAAAACAAGAAAACGATACATATAAACTGCAAGTCGTCAGGTTTTGCCATCAAAGATCGATGGGTAATAATATGCAGTACCTGTCGCTTTTTGCGCTTCTGGGAGAGAGCAGCATTGCAATCTGTCAATTCTGTGATAATTTCAGCAGAAATGCCAGGACACAACTTCTTCGAATCATGACCCATTTCTTCATCACCGGCAGCTATTAAACAACAAAAGAGTATAGTAACATGTTACAAAACAGAAAACTAACTAGCCAACATAGCTTGAGTAAAAGAGTACAATCATACCTCGTTTACCATTACTAAGACCAGCATTAGCCGTTACAGCTTCAGGGGCAGCAGGTATATGTCTTTCAACCTCTGCAAGCAATTGGCGTGCTTCATCTCTTTCTTTTTTAAGTCTAGCAATGACACGACAAGCAGAATCATGCTGCAAACATAAGGCAAAAATTATTACATAAAATGATCAAACCCACTTAATAAACGATGAAAATTTGAGGATAATAAACAAGGGTACATAATAAAATTGACCATGCCAAAAACACCCAACTAATATTACCTGATACAAGGCATGACTTAACTCTTGCCTAGCAGTATGCAGTTGTTGCTCCAGTGCAAAATTTGATAGCATCAAACCGTCCCATTCCTACAAGTGCAGCTAAACAGATTAACTTCTTACCCAATTACCTTGTCTAATTCAACCTAACTAATGAACAATTATCTCTTGACTAGCAGTCAGAAAACGAGCAGATGATCAGGGTAACAGCGGTAACGAAACTTGAATAATTCTAATAAGGAACATTAAACTATTCCAAGACGATCAAACAAAATCTACATGACTACTAACAGGAACAAATTGAACTATATCGTGAAACTCCCATAAAGAAAAAGTGGGAACAAAGTTCTAAAACATTTTAAAAAAACTTACATTTTGGAACGTTCCAAGCAATCCAGGGATGCTAGCTGTATGCACTGGCTTCGGTTTTATAACCTGCCGAATGGTCAAAGAAACCGAACATCCAAAATAAATTTCTTCAACAGTTATCTGCATCAAATACTCATTTTTCCTACCTTCCCAGTTTTGATAGGAACAATGTCATCAATGGTAAGAGATTCACCAGTAACCGGGCACTTCCCATAATCCTACAGGTCAAAAGACTTATTATGAAGTCATTACAGATGGATTGATAATCTAAAAGACTCCAACTTGAGGTAATAATATTGACAAAAGCCATGATCTTTCCCAGAAAAACTAAGTTACAACAAGGTGAATTGAAAACATAAGAGAGAGGAAGCAAGTTCACACAATTTCACACAGAAAATGAAAGAGAGCTACGAGAGCTATCCAAGGTAAATCAACCAGCATCAATCAAATAAATCTTTTTTTTTTTTGGTAAAACACTCAAATAAATCTCTTCAAGCTTAGTAATTGATGATAGAAACTAAACAGGATCTGAATCTTAGAGGGAGAAAAGCTACAAGCTTTACCGATATATGCCTCTCGATTAATCGCCTCTCGAAGAGCAAACCCGACTTCGTTGAAACCACTGGCTCCTCTGGAACTTCTCCGGAAACTATACGGAACAAAGACGAAAGGTGACGTCACTAATTAACCGAAAGAAAACCCTAAATCGACCGGCTTATTGAGGAGAAAGAGAGAGAGAGAAAAAAGCTTTACTTGCACAGTTCATCGTGGAGAGAACGAGTAATACGAAGCAGCACGAGGTGTTGGGATGAAGTGGAAGTCCCTTGGAGTGGCGGAGCTAGGGTTTGGGAGATTCTCCGGTCCGGCGCTACGAAGCAGAATCGCGCAAGCCGGGAGATTGGTGAAAGGAGAGAAGAAGAGTAACACTCAGTGGAAAATTAGGGGTTCGATTTCTTGGATGGGCTTTTAACAGTTACTATATTTTGTGGGCTTTATATGGGTCTTTAACGGTTTCTAACGAACCCGATGCAATCCCATCCAGATAGAATAATGAAACGGTTGTATACATATTTATACTTTTCTTAATTACTATCTTAAGTTCTTAACTCCTTGTTGATTGTCAGCCTAACTCATAAAAAAAAGGGTTACCCAGTTTTTATTGATTTGCTCAGCATACCATCATAAAATAGAGAAATTGCTAAGAATAGCATAAGTTAAGTATCACTTTGCAAAAATATTTTCACTCAAAAATATATTAATATTTAAGTTTAAATTTTAGTGATTATTATTTTGGGTTTAGAGTTGAAGGGGTGTGGTTGAATTTCTAAATGATTTATAAATATTTTTAAAAGATAATTTAGTCTATTTTCATCATAATTTAAAAGTATTTTTGAAAATTTTCATTCATTAAAGATAAATTTGCAATTTGATATCAAACTTATGGTAGAATTACAATTTTCCCCATAAAATATTAGTTCTATCTTTAGAGAGGATGTCAATTTTCCGTTTAATTGAATTTCTCTTTTGGATTTGTTAGAGTTTACCTTAATTTTTTAAATTTTTTTATTTTATTTCACTAATTTACCGAATTATATATAAATTTATTTTAAAAGTTAAGACCTACAATATTTAACAACATTATTTTCCAATCAGTTTAAAATTTTATTTGTTTTCATATTTCTTCTTAAAACAATTATTAAAGTGTTCCCTAAATTGTAATATTTTATAGCAAAGAGAAACATACACCTACAATGATAAAAATTACAAGCTAAATCCTATAAAAGAACATTTACATTTATTTATATCTGGTTCTTCAAAAAAATAGAAAAAGACGTTTTCAAATTTGAATTTAATTATTTGAAGTTTAACCAATCATCACCAGTACATGTACTAAAAAGAAGTAAAAAGCCTTAGGCATGTAGCCTAGTGGTGGTGTAAAGAAACTCCCTCCAACATGTAGTCAGCTTTCAGATATTCCGATTTAAAGAATAACTTTATTTATATCTGGGGCACAAGGAGTTTCTTTACACTACCACTAGGCTACCAACATTTTGCTATTATCTTTCTGATTATATCAATGAGATTATTTCAATTTCAAAGGATGCTAAGTTTTGTTTTGGTTTAGTTTGCTTTCCAGCTACATTCAGACTAGCTTTGTCTTTTCTCCTTTTCTATACGATTTGCAGGTTACATTCTGATTTACAGTGACATACAAAAAATTCCTTGATAAGGAAGAAATGCATTACCAACCCACTAAAATGTGCTACTTTGGTGGGGTGATCGCTATCCAGAGCCGTAGTGATTGCCATTAGTGTATATTCTCACAACCAAAAAATTATGTATATTCTCTTAACTATCATATATGATGCATAAGGAGGTTATCATATTTTATGATTGGATAAAAATACTCTTGGTTTTGGAAATATGATTCATATGTCAATATGTTTCTTATAATAATTATTATTTCTATATTGTAATATATATGCATGTTTTTAGTCTACTTAGAAGATCTCTATTGTTTTGATTAATTGGTGAAATATTTGTGGAATTACATTTTTAACGTAATTTCACCACTTTTCATCTTATCATTCATGGCCTTTGATGAGAAATCTAGAACATGTTTGTTAAGCACGTGCGAGCAATGATAAAATACGAGAAATATGGAAGTCATAGACTCGTGATATGATACGTTGACAAATCTTTCAAATTATTTAAACAGTGAATCGACCAGCACCTGTATAAGATAAAACTAATCTAATATATTAGATTTTGATATTTGGGATCTATAGATATAACTAAATAACATACAGTTGTGGGAGAAGATCACTAATAAGAAATATTTAATTATAATATATGATATAGCATATAAAAGGCGAAAGAATAGTTCTGTTTCTACTCACCACATGGTTGTGTAATCATATAGCATATATTAGACAATGATATGCATAATAGTTTATGGGTTTTCATATAGTTTGCAACTACGCATTCACGTTGCAAATGCGACCTCCATGAATTGAATAAAAAGTAAAGCAATAATACAAAGAGATACTATAGCAAAATAAAAAGTAACTCTTAAGTTTTTCGGAAAACATCTATTATTTAATTATAGTGATCGAGAGGGATGAGGGTACCATCTGAAGCACGATGGATCTGTCCTTTCTATTTGCATAAAAGTTTTATTCTTAGGATCCAAAGATGAAAGCGAAATTATCATACAAAAACAAACACCTACAATAAATGAATTATAAAGAAGAAAATATGTTGGGTGCGATCATACCAGCACTAATGCACCGGATCCCATCAGAACTCCGCAGTTAAGCGTATTTGGGTGAGAGTAGTACTAGGATGGGTGACCTCCCGGAAAGTCTTCGTGTTGCACCCCTTTTAAAAATGTGTTCAAAAAAAAAAAAAAAAAAATATGTTACATGTTCAAACCGTGATGAACCTGAATTATTAAACTTACTTTTCGATTCCATAATCATAACCAAGTAGCAGTCATTGATTTTGATCATCGGTTACCAAATTAAATAATGCGAAAGTACTACCTTTGAGATGTGATAACTTAGTGACTTTTACATACTGCAGTCATGATTGATCATTGGTTACCTATTTAATCATTATTCATTTGGGAAGAAGAATTTGAATAAAACGCAATGAATTTTTATATCCACATAGATATGATTAAAGTAATATATACACAGTGGTTCAAAAAAAAAGTAATATATACATATATTTGTTCTCTCTATTATTAGTTCTCTTATTTCTAGGTGTTGGTTTGATATTGTGAAAGTGGTGGTCGCTTTCTATTTGGATAATGCGTGTGCATATATTGAACTTTAGATCATGAGGATGGTCATATATCTCTAAAGTATCAATTCATCAAATCAGCTTTGATCTTAAGCAGTTCCATTTATAATTGTTCACTTCATATCTTGTTATTGAAAATAATATAATTATTGCAGTTCCCTTAATCCCAAATTCCTACCTTTAAATAATAGAAATATTGGATTCCTAGGTACATGTTTAGTGTACTTTACGCTTCCAAACATATATAAACACAACACAAATGACGATATTTGTTTGTGGAGACGACTTAGAGTAAATTAATAATGTTTTTTTAAGAAATGTTGTGGGAGAAAATAGCTATATTCTCATGGCAGTGATTTTCAAATGCTTAATAGACTTTTGTGACCAAAAGAAGATAGTGACAGGCGATATTGGTGTCTCATAATCAGAACAAATAACAAAATGAGATATCTATCTATCTTTTTTTTTTTCTATCTCTATATATATATGCTTATTTTCCTTGTAATAATGTATACTAAGTGAACTGCAAAATTATACAAATACTTTAGGATAGTATACGTGATCCCAAAACAGTTTTAAGGCGTGACAAAATAACATTCTATTTTCGTCGACAACATAGTTCTAGTTGTGTGAATACATGATTAAGACGTGAAGATTAAATGAGAAATCATATCCTCGTAATTATAGTTTTGAATGCAAACACAGTTTGTACTTTTGGTCGCTTTGTTCGTACCGATGATTAGGTTGACAATGTAGCCTTTAAATATTCATCTTAGCATACTTTATTTTGTTATGGCTATTAGAATATTAGAATAATAAAAGTGTAGGAAAGTGAAATAACGAAGGAGAAGGGAATGACTTATCACTTAAAGGTTGCAAGCATTGACCCTATATGCTCAAAATGTCACAGTCGCAGATGAAATCATTTTCATAAGAAGAAACTTTAAACTTCAAAGTTGGCTAAACATTGTTTTCGAATTTTATCTTAATAGTATTGAATAAATTTACTTAAGGGAAATAAAATGCTCATTGTCCAAAGGCATCTTGCAACATATTTATTCCCATAGTTTACTGACCTGGTCGACTTTTTTTTCACTCCTTTGCGCAAAATCACTAAATAAGTCAATAAAATTAGCAAATGAAATACAAGATTGGACGTATCTAAAATTAAAAAAAAAAATAGAAAACTAATTCCATGAATATAGGGCTTAAATTAGGTTAATTTTCAGTCAAAATCCATGCAAAAAGAATTAGGTCAAAACTCATTGAACGGTCAAAACAGTTTCCTCCCACGTCATGCTAAGTGCCACCGTGGCATATACGACGCCGTGTTAACTGAAAATAATATTTAGAGACATGCATCAGATCATATAATATTAATATATATGGTAAATATAAGCACATAGATACATAGACATATAAACCAAAACTATATATATGTATGATGGTTACGTGAAACTCCCATAACTTACTTTTCATTTCTTCTCTGTCCAAACAGAAGAGCCTTTGTTCTGTTTTAATTTGATTCTCTTTCTCTTTGTTTTTCAGTTTTATTTTTGTTTTTTTTCTTCAATATTTCAATTTATTCGATGGAATTTCTTGTTTATACATCAGTTCCAACAATGTTTGACAAATCATCATCCGTGAAGGCCAGTTCGTTATTTTTCTTGCTATAAGTCATTTTTTCTGGGGAATTTTCTCTCCTTTTCCAAGAAAAAAAATCGCATTAACATTGGAGATAAAGAACACAATCATGTTGCAAGATTTGATCTCGTCTCACGATCAGCTTTCCATCGTAATTCCCTTCTCTTCAGCTACCTTTTTAATTTTAAATTATCATGGATTGAATATTTTTGTTATTTTGCAAGCATTGTAATAAACATTTCATTTTTCTGTTTTACAAATATACCATGCAGAGATCATTTCTCTTAAGGGGCAACCCTAGAATTTCAATTAACTAGAGTTTTCTTTTTTTGGTGTAACGTCATTTTCTTGCCTTATATTCCATTATATCTCCATTTCAATTTCTTCATTCTTTAAACTTTCTTTCTTTCTTTGTTATTCTCTACACACTTCAATTTATCTTCCAAAATTATTAATATACGGTTTTTGAACACTATCATTCTTATTCTCATGCATGCATACGATTGTTACTTCTGTGCCAATTGAAAATCGTTACGTGATATTATAAATGTTCCACTAACATCAGTCCATTCAACTGTTTCCATCTCATCCGAGCATGAGACTTATTTTCAAAAGTAAAATGCTAGATTAGTTTCTCACATTCCAATTTATAAAGTTGGGTAAATTTCACTAGTAGTACTTTGATATATATATATGATCATAATGAAGGTTTCTTGCATGTTCTTATATCTTATGAAGTGCCCTTTACTTTTTCTTTGTGGGAAGAAAAAATCTAAATGTTGGTTCATATCAGGCAATGTGAAATTATTTTCTACGCACCAACAGGAATGCCAGAATCAGAAAACTTTCCTTTTATAGAAACTCCACTCTTTCTTTACTTTTTCTTTTTAGCTATTGGAGCTTGGAACTACATGTCACATGAAAGAACAGATGCATTTGTGTTGTTCTAAACTGGTACTAATAAACAAGAAAGAAAGGATTGGATTTGATCAAGACACAAAAATCTTGGAGTGTTTTGATGTCGAAAAACAGAATCAAAACATATCTTATAGATTCTCTCTAGATAATTAAGGACACACTATAGTATAAATCTGTCTTAAGAACAAAGCTTTAATTTCTCAAGGATCTCACACAATTCTTGTTTCTTGTGACTCAAGTCAAAACCTCTGTTTCTCTTCTTTGATGCTTGGTTTTAAAGTAATGTCTTCAAAAGATCTTGATCTTTTACTTTCTCTTGTTAAATCTAATATTTTGTTTGTGTTATTTCACCAGGATGATATCACGAGCCCTCTTAGTGCTCAACTCTTCGATCTCTGTGATCCACAACAGTTTCAAGAAACTTTCAATCAATCCTCTGAAGCCAACTCTGTTTCAAACATTCTTGAGAAATCTGGGAGCTTCCAAGACACCAACACGACCACAACAACTGAGAACAGTAACACCAACATGAACAACATATTCCAAGATGATGATGATGACAACAACAACCCGGATCTCTCCATAGTTTTCGATTCACATGATGATTTTGAGAACGACATAGCAGCTTCAATCGATTTCTCAGCCTCATCTTTGCAGTATCCAGTTATAGATCAGCTTCTTAAAACAACAACAAGTGAAGACATGTTTGATTTCTCATCTGGAGTTCAAAATGTTCATCAGCTTCCTAACATTTTACACTCTGGAGACAATCTGGCTCTACCAGTGGCTCCTCCTCTATTACCATTAGGGGGTTTTGAAGAAGATTGTCTTTCTTCTGTCCCAAGTTACAATATTGATTTAACCTCTAACCCTAACCCTAACCCTAACCCTTGCTCTTTATTTCGCAATTCCGGTTTACCGGCATATATGGCGAATATGAGCACCGGTTTATTATCTTCTGATAATGGTTATCCCGGACATATTCATCTGGGACCGGATATCAACAAACCACGTGATCAACTAATGGATTTTCAAACTGATAATGGTGGATTATTCTGTCAGGATTCCATCAAAGGCATCTTTAATCCAGGAGATCACCAGGTAAAATCTAAAAATTAATTTCAGTTTTTTTGTTACACCTATATGGTTTAGGTTTGGTTATCTTCATAAAAAGTAAGGGTATGGAACTGAGATTTCTGGTTTTGTTTATGATCAAATATGTGTTTTGGTAAATACCTGATTTATCCAAGGAACCGGTTGGTCCAGCTAAGTTCTGAGTTTTTCATTGGTTATCTTCAGTTAGAGAACTTTTGGTTTGTTATGAAGGAAAATATGACGGTTCAATATTGCTAACCGGATTATTTTTTTGGTTAAAAAGGTACTTAATGGCGTCGAGGACCAAAGCCACTTAGTGGTACCTCAGACTCACTCAACATTAGGAGTTACCGGTTTAGAAGATTCAACATTAAATAAAGTTGTGAAACTCACCCCCGAACAAAGAAAAGAGAGGATCAATAGGTACATGAAGAAAAGAAACGAAAGAAATTTCAGCAAAAAAATCAAGGTTCAGTTCTTACTAAATCAAACCGGAATAGACCGTTGGTTATTATTATTATTACAATTTTTTTTGGTTTTTGTTATAGTATGCGTGTAGGAAAACACTCGCAGATAGTCGCCCAAGAGTTAGAGGCAGATTTGCAAGGAATGATGAGTTTGGTGAGCTAACTAAACAAGGTTCTTCAAGCCTTCATGATGATGAAGACGGAGACCGTGTAAGAAACCCGGTTTGTTTTGACTCTATGACTGTTGATTTTTAACTAAACTTAATTAAACCGGTTTGGTTTGCAGGTGGGTGTGAAGGATGAGGAACAATTGGTAGATTCTTCAGACATTTTTGCACACATTAGTGGACCTAATTCCTTGAAGTGCAACTACCCAATTCAATCATGGATTTGAGTTTCAGATCTTATAAGACTCATGTTTATAACATGAATCTTATATAGTTTTTATAACTATATACTACTTCTATAGAGTTATTACTTGTTACTTAATTAGTATGTGTTTTGTGATGCCAAAAAATAAAATAAATAAAGAATAATGGGTTTAGCCGTTTAGGCAGGTTTGGATGAATAAAACAGTAGTGGAGAAGGATGTTTTGTTACTTAGAAACAATGAATTAGTGAAGAAGAATGTATTACTACGTTACATTGAAAATTTTGTAGATATATATGTAATGTCTTGTATTTAAATGATACTAGATTTTGACCCGCGCTTGGAAAGCGCGGATTTTGTTTTTTAACTTTTTAAATAATATATTTAAACCAACGATTTTAGATATTTTTAGGTTCCTACAAACCTACCCGGACCTCGAATGATCCTACACCGTCCGTTAATTCATAATATCCGGATGTAAAACCATTTTAAACCCCAACATTCAGAAAAACTCGAATTATAGTCGATGGTTACTTAGATGACCATGTCTTCTGAATGGGTGTTATTGTAAATTATAATATATAATATATATAATTGTGTTTGTTTTATATATTTAAAATATGTTTTAAGTTGTTCATATTGTATTATTGTTTGATCTATTAGAGAAGAAAATTTACGTAATATTCAATTGGATTATATAAATACTATATTATTTTATATTTATGTTGAAATAAGAAAAATATATAATTAAAAGATTAATAAGGTTGTCTAAATTACCATTATTTTTATGTTTGTATATAATATATTTAAATTAATAAGAAACATCTTTAAAATAATTAATATAAAATATTAGTTATTATAACAACCTGAGAAATATATATACATGTAAATGTATATGTATATTACATACTTACGTTAATTTTTCTTTTAAAATAATTTTGTTTAATCACACACATTGATTTATTGATATATTTATAGACTTTCTATAAAAGTTTGTATATACAATTAAAATATTTCGGATATTTATGTTAATGAAATTACTAAAAAAACATTAATGAAAGAACATTACTATATTTGTTTCTAAACAAATTTTTTTTTAAAACTGCTATTCATGTTTCCAAACATTACCAAAATATAAAATTAAAAATCTTGTTTGTGTGTGTATATTTATACACTTTAATAAAATTTCTTTTGGTCGTTTAACCTACAAATCTTCTGGTTATTCTTTTTGCTCTGTTTCTGTTTGTTAGTTATTTTTTTCATCTCAAAAGTCAAAATTGATCTCATTGATTATAAGTAATTTATGTATAAAATGCCAAAACCCAAAATGGTTTTATAGTTTTTGAAGATAATCACATGTGTGTTCATTTTCTGATACTAATCATATCTAACAGTCCATGTTCTTTACCTTCTCTTTATGATTTTGGATTAAAAGGAATAACAAAAAGCTCTTTACAAACCTATCGAAAAAGTGAAGCTGGTAAAAATATAGTATTTACATAAAATATGCTGTTGTTTTTGACAGCTAATACAATTCCAATTATTTTATTAGGAAATAAAGAAAACAACAGTGGGATACTTAAAAGTTCTTTTGCAGGTACAGTGTATTTTAACATCCTACAAATCACAGTCACAGTCTACCATCAAAACTTTTAGTAAAAAAACACGATTCAAAACATTAGACCATGTCCATTGGGGGTTAATTAAGGGGGTCCTTAGGAAAAAGTGGTGGCTAAAACTCTCTATTTAAGGACCGGTCCTTGCACTGTTTCGTGGGCCCCACTGACACGTGGCGGCCCACGATTGGTTGGATTTAATTTTTTTTTTTTTTTAAAAAAAATCGAAAAAAAAAAGTTAAGGACCCCATAAGGATCCTTAACCAATGGAGATGCTCTTAGTACCCTTACCGGTTTATCTGCGAGTATGAACCCAAGAGAGTCTTCACCAAAAGATGAATTTTGAGACCATGAATACAGTAACCATTGCCGTTGGACTTTAATTTTTAAATCGTGTAATGTAGAATGTATTAGGGGGTGGAAGATTATATATAGTGTTTAGATACTAAAAATTAGGTATAATATTTTCCTAGAGGATCGCTAGACATATTCTTTTTCCAGTTTTAATAAAGTTAAGGTATCAAATCTAAATAATATTGATGGGAAGTTGTTACATAACGAAGTCGACATATAAGGGAAAAAAACTTAAAACTAACTAATTTATTATTCAAAGCTAACACTTTAAGGGAAGAGATCTTGAAAAAAATAATCAATTTACTTTTGAAAATTAGGTCGTGTAGCTTTGATCAAATCAATAAATATTTGGTTAGAATATTCCTGCCAAAGCTGATTGTATGTAGATCTTTATTAGCTAATCTTGTCTACTCTATTGAAAAAACGAAACATGGAGAACTGTATTTAACGTTACTTACCAAGGAAAACATAATTGATATGAATTGATTTAATTATGTTATGTTTTAGGTGCAGTTCCTAAACTGAAGATGAGCAAATATGAGGTGTAACACGTAATGTCCACTTGAACTAAGTTTTCAACCGATCCTATAAGCACATACAAAAGAAGCCTAGTGCAATTTTTGTGTGTGTGTTTACTATAGGTTCGATTTGAAATTCAAACAAAACGGAGCTCTAGAAATTGTTAGAATGTTTAGCATGATGAATGATGAACAAATATGAGTTGATTTGATTATTGTATGTTGCAGGTGAAGTTCGTAAGCTGAAGATGAGCAAATATGAGGTGTATATTAAGCTGATGTCCACTTTTAGTCACATTTGTTTTTTACGGTCGGTTTACTATTTTCGGTTAAAATTTGTATTTTTAATGTCAGTAGATAACCAAAGTAGGGGTTGTCTAAGGTCGGTTTGAATTAAGTCACTCAATTGTTGATATAAAGAATATTTAGTATGGTGAGCACGGCTAATAAATTGTAGAGTCTAGAATAAGTCCAAAAATTACCAACAACATTTTTAAGTAGATTTAAAATATGACTATGTTTTAATATAGTAGATGATATATGTAATGTCTTATATTACTAAATTCAGTAGTTTTCTCACCTGAACATTATATATAAAGTTATAAACATTTGAGTTTTTTTTAGCTTTGGTCCTTTCATCTACGTATTTTAAACTTAAAAATCATTCAGAAGACTCTGCTACCTAGGCGTAATTTAAAACATGAAAACGACCAAGCCGTGTCGGATTGTCAAAGACCTATGGGTATCCGGCGGATCGAAGTCTCATCGATTAATTTTTTGAAAGTCTGTTTCCCATTGCTAAATAGACCAAAAGGTAATTTATCATTTCAAATTTATCCACTTATGTATTTAGACGACATATATGACAAACAAATATATTAAAGATAAGTAAACTGAGTTAACCTCACGAAGGACGCAAAATTGATACAAAAATCAAAAGATATATAACTAAAAAAGCGGAGGAAACAAAGGCAGTATACAAGACTAGCTCAAATAGAAAGAGATAAACTAGAGACAAAGAATGTTGATAATGACCAGAATTTCCATAAAAAAGATTTAATTAAGTTAGTTAGAGATAGTGTAAAATTATAAGAAAAATGATTTAAAAAAAAATCATCATAAAATTTATGTATGTTAAAAGGAGTTTATGGTTTACATAATCAGAATACAACGAATTGTTAAAACCCACAAAGGTGGAAATACTTTTGGAGAGTAAAATTTTGAATTAGGAAGATGCAAATTTTGAGTATATTTTTATATACTATTTGAGAAGCATTACAACATTTATTAGTTATGTGTTATCATTACAATAATTCTTGTACAGTGGAGAAACTGAAAGAGCCTCCGCTGATTACACCAAACATTGTCTTGTCTATTTTCTTGCGGTTGACTACCCTGTTGATAAGGTTGCTTGTTATGCATCTGATAATGGTGCTGCTATGCTCACTTTCAACATTAAGAGAAATAGTAATAACAAGATTCTCTTTTTATTTATCCAACAAATTTTACACAACAATACATTCAAGAACACAAGCCTTTTCTTCCACATAGCTTTTGTTTATTTGTTTTTTTCCCTAATTAATATTGAGAGCTTAACAATACTAAGGCTACAAATACAGCAATACATACTTATAACAGACATAAGATAAACAAATGCTTAGTCTTGCTTGCGAGAATTGGCCTTCTCCTTATTCTTTCTAGCACAGTATTCAAATAAACTTGCATCAAAGACACCTCTCACAGCTTCTTTAGACACGAACCCATCCTCATCCTTTGCAAGTAGATAGACTAGTAGCCACTCAACTTTATTCGCAAGCCTAGTACAAACCAATACACAAAACCGCTCGGTTTAGTTCGGTTTTACCGGATAATAACCAAAATAAGAGATGTATTGTCACATATAATCAACTAAGAACCGATAATGCTTTTGGTACTAACCATCCAAAAGGATCGATTGCCATTCGGTTTCCCTCGGTTAAGTTCCAAAGCTCTTTTAATGTTATCTTATTTGGAGCCGTTAACGCATATTTGCTAAATATGTTCTCGAGATTAACCGGTACATACCTACAATAACGATTTAACAAATCGAGTATCACGAAAATGCAATTTGAAATGTTAGGTTGTGTAACGTATTTGAGTGAATGTTACCTTCCTTCGGTATCATAGGTGCTTGAATCACTCCCATGCTTGGCTTTGTGTATGTTGTCGATATAAACAGGCAATAGTGGTGATGGCAACCAACTCTATTTACAATATTCACCATTCACAACATAGTTATCAATCATATAAAGAGTAATAATAATTAAAAGATTAAATATGAAGGGTAGTAGTAAGGACTTTTAAACATACAGGAAGTGTAACGTAGCTAAACGCAAGGTTTATGACTATGCTCCAAAAAACAGAAGAGATTGGGTTGAAACCGAGGTCACGGAATCCTGCAAAATAAGTGGACATGTAACGTATGATTCATGTTTAAAATATGTTAGTTTATTATATATCTGAAGTTTCTTTTTTGAAAAAAATTAACCTGCATAAGTCTCCCAAGGATAGACGATTCCATCGCCGTTTTGGTCGAAGAAAGCAACATGTTGTTGCATAACACTCATGCCTTTGCTGTCATGACCTTCTGCTCCATTTGGATGCTCTGTATCTGGAGCTACTAGTGCTCTTGCCAAATCTGATTTCCCATTTTTTTTCTTCTAATTAGTAGTGATCACTTACTTAATGAATGTTACTTTCAACGCTTTATAATTTGGAAACATGTGTTCATCATAATAAATACAGTTCTTCTTTGAATAAATGGAAAATTAAACATGCCTTTTAAGGGTATCCTAAAATTAAATCATTAAAAACTCTTGTGAAAAAAAACAGTAATCTACTTCCCTTTTCTTGTGCAACCCGTAATTTACATTACTATTCAGGAAAAAAACAAAAAAATTACATGGACAAGTGGTTGTGGTTGCCGTGTCATAATCCAGTTTCAAACTTCATAGATGAAATGCTAATCTAAAATGAGTTTTTATTTTTTTATCAAAAAGTTTAAGAAACTGAAAACTTGGATCTATCGAACATCAATATTTTTTTATGGATTTGTCATGTTAATCCAACGCTTAGTAGGATTTTCATATTTTTGCTTGTTTACATATTAAACTCATATATACTTACATGGTTTAGGTAAGGTTTCCTCCAAGTCGTTCCGTACTTTTCGCTGACCGGTCACCGGAGCTAACGGCGCCGTCGTGGCAAAAGCCTCTGACTCGTCTCCCATTCTCTCTCTCTCTCTCTCGTCTAGAAGTGTTAATAATTGAAGATGCTCTCAGTTTCTACTTTTTGCTAGAGAGGGACACTGTTATGTTTTGGTTTTTGTGGTCCTTTTATAAGTAAGATGATGTGATAAGAAACAAGAAATAATAGACACGTGTCGTGAATTTGTGGTTTAACGATACAGAAGAAAACAATAGGCAAATCATACACGACTATATCTAATACGGTCCATTCACGTGTTGCTCACCGGTTTGCAGAAATGAATCCACATTTAATCACGGATAGGTCGGTGTGAAAAAACAACGTGCTTATTTTATGCATTCTCATAATACACAAGAATCTTGAGTAATTATAATTTACGGAGAGTCTTCAGTAATTAGTATCCTTATAATTGTTCTTAGCACAATGCAAATATAATGCGCTTCTATTCCACCAAAGCAATCTTGTATAGCTTCTTCGGACAAAAACAATCATTTTCCTTCGTAAAACTCAAATTCTACCGGGTTAATTGATACCTAAAAAACAGACCGGTTTAAATCTACCCTTTATTGGTCAAATGATAGATAGTTTTTTAGTTAACCAAAGTAATCCAAATCTATAGAAAAACTCAGACTAATTTATAAGTAGATGTGGAATCCACGAATTGATTTCAATATTCATATGCTCAAATATCCTACATGTGGCAACAGATATGAATGTCCAAAACATATCCTTACCATGTGGCAACAGATAGTTAATATCATATAGGTGTTTCTAATCCAAATCGCTTAACTTCTCAAAGTTTGTCTACCACTAAATCATTAATATGTTGTTGAAAACAAATAACTGGTACAATCAACTAGGAACTGAGAATATATTGATACTAGCCAACCAAATGGATAAGTATTCAAATGCCATTGGTGAATATTGTACAACTTAACCGAGATTATTTTGCTAAATATGTTCTAAGGTTAACTCAATCACGATGTAAGAGCATTTTTAACCCAAATATTTCATTTGGGGTGTTTATTTTTTTTTGTTTTTTTCTGAAAAATAAAATAAAATGAACCATTCGCAGGTTGCCATGTGTCAATGGGATTTGCAAACAGTACAAAAATCTTTGCTTAATTAGAAATAATAAGAGGTAGTGATTAGAATTTTGGGGGATCCCACCTCTTAAACACCCCTCCAAACAATGGGGTTAAAGATGCTCTAACATATGTGTGGTCCTTCCTATTCACGTGGGCGGAAACCGCTAATTTAATTCATACGTGTGCGGTGGAAAACAGGGCACGCTCTAATTTGTTATTGAGTTGGTACGTTATGTTCTGTACAAGGATGGTCAATACCTACTAGAACGATAATTTGTTCGCAAAAGTACTGGTGTACATAGCTCGTACGTAACATGCATGCATTGAATCCTACTCTTCCGTAGGATTGTTTTCTGGTATTTTATTAAAATATATGAATCCCACCATCATCCACCGTCAGATAAAGAGAAGTTTTCATTCCTTTAATTCAACAAAAAAAATCTTTAAAACGAAGTGTTTTTTAATATAGTTTTATATACTGCTAGTGCTAGTAAATCGATCAGTTTAAAAAAAAAGTATTAAGATGGTGTAAACTGTAAAATGAACAAAAAGTTACACGAACAAAAATATTAAGATCAGTTTACAACGGTGACCTTCGATTAGATGTTGTTCGTTTTGATTGTCCTAGGACTCTACAACTAGTTGCGCGACATGAAAATGAACAAAAATTTACGATTTGTCGCACCAATTTGAAAGAAACATGGTCCAAATCAAATGTGATTATTTACCATATCATCATATTTAAGTGTGTAGTATTACATATACATTTTAGAGAGAAAAAAACTTTAGTGTCTTATTATTACATGTCAAATCATCCTTTTATTTGCCATTTTGGTGATTAATTTGGAAGTATCGTATTATATATCAATAGTCAATACAATGGGGTATACGAGTACAACTCTCAAATGTATATATGTATGTGTAGACTTCGAAATCTAAGAGACTGGTTAGTCCAATTTTGTGTATGGTTTATTTGAGGGTTTCGAAGAGAATTAGCGGAGAGATATCCACCGTTGATTGAATCGAATTCGATCACAGCCGTTGATCTGGATCAGGAATCTACTTATCTTCACTCTCCTTGTCATCTCCCTGCATCTCTGTTTTATCATCAGTTTGCCTTTTGGTACCTTCACAAGCTCCTTAACGTATTTGCATCTTCCATTTTCTATAAACAGAGACAATGTAATACAAATTGTCAAAAACATTATTTTGTTATTTAACACAGAAAGCCAAAAACCTTAAATCAAAACCAGGGAAAATAAACCTTTTTGAGGAGCTTCTTCTTCTAGGCTTGTGTTATTTAGCAGCTGCTTAGATAATTAGAAATTCTTTAAAAGGAATTTTATCATCAAATTTCTGTTCTATGTTGTAAATTCTTGTGTGCACGTAAAATGAATAAACATACCTTCACCAAAATATCCATTATTCTTTTTCTCAACTTATCTGTATGTACCCTCTCCAACACTATTTTACCAACAAAAGGTTTCGAATTTCAATAACAAGAAAATAACCATCATGGTCACCTTAATATGGTATTTAACGTGTGCATAGAAATTTAGTAAGTTCCAAACTGTTTTGTCTAGTCTCTTTCCTTCAACGTGCGGTGAAGTAATATCTGCAATACAAGATTGAAACTCGTGTATATAATACTAAATAAAGACGTTGAAAATGATAAACAGATTAAAGGAAATAGAAATTGTACCAAAAGAGTTGGACCGGTTCTCCTCTAAGTTGGAAAGGAGGAACTGGTGACCAACTACACTGGTGGTGCCTTTCCCATTTCCTTTTGGCTTCCCACTTCACTAGTTTTTCTTACCCAATATTTAAAATTTTCAACAAAAAAAGGATAATATTTGACAAATAAAAGATATACTGATCAAACACTTCAATCTTTCTTTATTTTCTTAGGAAAAGGGTTCAAACACTCCATATTTCAAAAAAAAATATATATATATATATATCACTTTAGTAACTGCATGCAAAGGTTGTTTCACCTACTTGTATATTTAATTTGAATATTCAAAACTAAATTTATAATATTAGACATGTTTCATTTTTTTTTTTGATTAATCAGACGTAAATGAGATCATTTGGTTCACATTTTGGTACCAGTTAAAAACGTCATTCATCTACTATTAGCATATACTGTAACTAACGATTCATGTCTTCATTTGCTACACAATTGCTTTAACTTCTCACTCTTATGTATAATAAATAATTGTGTTTGATCAGAAACGTTTATTGAAAGCTAGTATTAATAATGTTTAAATAACCGGATAACTGCTTTTCATTTTAAAATAATCCTCACATTTTTATATGAGAAATACTTTAAAATAGATGTAAAAAGTTTTTGTCACAAAAATATCATTTAAAGAAAAAAAATGACCAAAGTAAATTTAATTAAAAGGTGTAAATATACATTTATACCCATTGAGTTAACTAATCTAAACTTATGGTTTAGAGTTACAGAGTGGAGTATGGAGGTGAGATTTATAATTAAAAAAATAAAATTAAAATTTTCAAAATAAAAAAAATTATTTTGGTTTTTTTTTCTAAATTTATTTTTGTGATAAAACTTCAAATAAAATCTATTTAAAAAATTTACAGATTTTGTATCCAAGTAATTATTGTAGCACTTTGTCAATGCCTCATTGTACCTGGAAGAATGACATGGCAATGACCACATCCGAATTGTCTCTAAAATTCATTGGAAACACCGCTGTAAGTTTCTCCGGCTGAAAACATTCAAGAGAATTTAGACGTAGGTCTCTGTATATAAATCATAGTGAATGTAAAAGGGTAAAAGGTAAACAAGGTAAAAACAAATCCTGATGGGCCTGTTGTTGTTGTTCATCGCTTGTGAATCATCTTGATAATGCAAACTTTTTAGCATCTCTTTTAGTTGGCTTCTTAATATTAACGCGTGTATTTCAGAAATCCGTGTAATGATTTTAATCGCTTCTGCGGTTGAAAGATTAAAAAACATATACATTGTGAAACGGGAGATAACGTATAGCTGGTGTACTCATTTCATATTATTGAAAAACTTCTATTTAATAAATTGATTAATTACAAAGTAAGGAAGTTATATGATTTACCTTTGCCACGTGAAATATTATCAAGGTGAAGCTTAAGTGTCAATTGAAACCCTAATATTGGTGGATCAACAATATCTATCACACCAACTGCAATTTGCTTAATCATCACCTCATAAGTGTGACTTGAAATCTTCTTTAATGTCAAAGTTCCTTGTGTCTCAAGCAATGTCGTCGTCGATACATACACAATATTTGTGTCCGAAATCGACCTCTGCATGCCCAATAATGATATTAAATTATGTTTTCTGTAATTAGTTATCTAATTAAATAATCAAGAAAGTTATTTTGAAGAATTAACAAGACACATGAATCATGATAATTAATATACCTTGATGTGATATTGAATCGAACCAAACTCATAGAAATGTTGATCGATCTCAATAGGTTTTTCAGCACTGCCATGAATTGAGTACAATGCGGAATAAATTAAACTCATCTCAACTGAAGCTAAACCGGAAAAGTTGGTTAGGTGGGAAAATAGGTAGTAAACCGGGAATGAAAGCGGACCGGATGATTAACGAGAGATAGAGTGGTACAGAGTATGCTTACCGGTATATCTTGAGGAGTGTTTCTTTCAGTGTTGGAGATGATCTTTCCAGATATGCCATTCTTTAAAGAGCTCGAAAGAAACTTGATGGCAGAAGAATTATAATTTTATGTTTGTCATTTATTTATCTTTTTTTTTATTGTCAAATCATTTATTTATCTAATTTATGATATGTGTGTGATCTTTACGTATATATATGTATATAACTCTTAAGTGCGTTTTGTTTGGTTGGGTGCGTGTGTTGGTGAGTTATTGGAGGTTTGAGTAAAACGCAAGTTCTAAATTTGCAATCATTTTAATCTGTTTTTGAAGCGAACATACAAAGCTAACAAGTGTCATTTGAAGAACTATATGTTACTCTGTCATCTCAATTGAATGTATGCCCATTAAGTCGTAGATAGTTTTGAACTTAGTTGCTATTTTTTGGTGACTTGAGATATTGATTTGCAACTGGTCACATGCAACAGCGGTACAGTAAACGAAGAGGGTCTAACAGTATTCATATTCGCTGGTCTTGATTACTTGAGCAACAATGTTTTTAATGGGTCTTCGCTCCAAAATAAATACTCAAAGTTCAAAATCTTAGTACTGTTAAAGAACATTAATGATTGTTTATTCCATGTGGACGTTACCAGTAAAAAGCAATACTTGAAATGTAACAAGTTAGTTTATAAACAATAAACAAAAACAAATGATTAGATTGATGTGTGTGATTAAGCGTCGGTTTCACACGAATCGTGAGCTTGTGACTTCATTAGTATACACATCACGCCACGTACTTATTCAATATCCTAGATGGTAAAAGAATGGTCACTGTAGACTGTAGAGGAACATATATATATCCTACAATTAAGATTTCTTCTTATTAATTAAAAGAATCTACGCACAAAATAAAAAGAGAAATACTATATATTAGATAGACATAAAAAAATTGGTTATCAAAATAGATTTTTCTTTTTAAAATGACCAAAATAATTTTATTAACGAGTGTAAATATACATTTATACTTTTTAGGTTAACTAATTTAGATCCATGATGTAAAATTATGGGTTGGAGCTTTAGAGGTGAAGTTTAAAATTAAAAAAAAATTAAAAATTCTATTTTAATCATTTTTTCATTGAAAACTATTTTTATGATGAAAACTTCAAAAAAATCTATTTGTAAGATTTTCCTAAAGAAAAATAGTAAACTTTATTAGGTATATTTGTTAAGGTGACCATTAATATTGAAAATTTTAAAATGGTTTTGAATTTTGATGATACAAACGTGTAACTGTGTAAGATACATCCGTGGAACTATTATCTCTGACATTATTTATGATAATTTAAAAATAAAATAGTGTTGTTCACAATAAGATCATGGTATTTCTATAATAAGTTTGATTTTTTTTTTTTTTTTGTCGACTAATAAGTTTGATTTTAAATGTGTCAATCTTAGAATGACAAATTCAAACCCTATTAAACTATAGCTGAACAAGATGTACTTGTAATGTAAAAAGGGAAAAAAATACTAATTAGATATTACAAGTTTGCTAATTTAAAAATGATAAGTCAACGTGCCTAACTCCTAAGTAACGAGATTACCAACCAAAGCTTTTCATCTGATCTTACAAAACCCTCACGACAAATCCTCACCGTTGATTCTATAAAGCAAGTTTTTCTTTTTTCACTTTTTTTTTCCATAACACAGCAGAGAGAAACGCGTCTCTCAGATTTTCGTTATCGGATCAGAGCCATTGATGGGTTCTTAAAGTTCACTTTTTGGTTTCAAATTTCGGATCTGGATCTCGATTCTTCATCTGGGTTTACTTTTGATCTGGTGATTAGGGTTTTTGTTTCTGTTTTGTACCAGGAAGGATTAAAGTTCAAACCTTTACATAATCTAAATCGTGATGCTTCTTCTAGCTTGATTGTGGGATTCATGGTGGATTGTATTTGACATGAATTAGGAAACAAAAAAGGAAGAATCTTTGATCTTACCTCTGTTGTTTTGATGGATACGACTTGTGGAGAGGCTAAAGAAGCCATTGGGTGTGAGAGTAATAGTAATAAGGCTGATGTTGTTGTTAGTCTAAAGAGCAGTGAGGTTGAGGATCAGGTCTGTGAGGAGGAAGAAGAAGAAAGTGAGTCACAGTGTTTATTGCCTCCTCCTAGGAAAGGAGGGATGTCTAGAAGTATTGACAAGATTAAGAGGACTGTCCAGTGGAATGATAACAAAGGAGACAATCTTGCTGAAGTTTTAGTATATGAACCAAGGTAAGGAACACAAATATTGTTTTTTGTTTTGTTTTGTTGTCTTCATTTTCCCCCCTTTAATTTGTGAACTGTAGTATTGTGATTATGTTCTCATTTATTTGGTCAGCCTCTGCTGCTTAGATGATAATTATTAGTTTTGCAAAGGTGGGATCGGTATCATTTAACGTTAGGTTTGTATTGATTTGACTGACATTGTGGTTTTGGAATGGTCTTTTTGATCTTTGACTAGTACCCTTTTTGTTATATGGTTTCAGTAGATAAGTTCTTGTGGTTGGTTGCTAATCTGTTTTTCTCATGATTTCAAATTATTGATTTGTCAGCGTCAACCTGGACCACAATATGTTATTGCTGATGAGTCTAAGAGAAACACTTAGGTTTACCTTTGTATATTGTAATATAGCTCATTGCTTTGATTCGAATCCAAAAGAAATAGGTGTGCATCTTTATTTGGCAACAGTTTAGTTCACTTTGCTTGTAGACCTCCGTTCTCACATCATTCTGAGACTTGTGGTTAGCAAAAACACCATGAGATAATGAACTAACTACCCCTTTTGTCACTTGATGAACTACTGTATAAGTTAGATTATTGGTGACTTCTTTTGATGTTCCTCTGCTATACAACCAATAGAGTAGT
Source organism: Moricandia arvensis (assembly GCA_905132765.1). Lineage (NCBI taxonomy): Eukaryota > Viridiplantae > Streptophyta > Magnoliopsida > Brassicales > Brassicaceae > Moricandia > Moricandia arvensis. The sequence goes on from CAJHQP010000353.1 coordinate 148,634, forward strand.
TTCCTTCCCTTCTAGAATTTACTTTCTCTTACATTGTTGTGTGTTTTGCTTGGAAATTGAGAACAATTATATTTCTCACTTCTGCCTCCATTATCTGCTTGCAGTGAAGTAAGCGATACAGATGACGATGATTCAGATTCCTGCATCTGCACAATTATGTAGCCCTCACCGCAATCAACCAACATTAACTTGGAGCTAAACAATGAGCTCGTCCTTGTATCTGGCTTCTTTTCACCAATCAGTTTTTTTTTTGTGAGGACAGACTAACCAACTTAAGCGAGTGGACATCACGTGGTTGTCTGATTTTAAGCTCAGACTTCTGTCAAGAAGCCAGTTCAAAGGAGGGATGTAGACTCATATAAGCTTATACCAAGATTGTCACAGTTCAGTTACGGGAGTGAGAGTATATAGTTTATAGATTATAGATTACTGCTGTATTGTCCAATAGAGGCTGATCTACAAACCGAAGATCTTTGAGTGCTGTTTGATTTGATGACAGGTTTTGACAGTGATTTCTGCAACATACAGGCTTAATTCAATTGTAAGCATGTGCAGCATTTTATTGTTCTTTCCTCTGCTGCTTCCAGTAGTTTTTCTCCTCACCAAACCATAAGCAGATTCAAAAAACGTTGAAAGAAATCACAACTTTATCAAAATAAACCTGAAAAGGGTTAACCGATACAAACCTCCATATCCTTACACACACAAAGAATCATAAATGCTATAAAGACAAACAACAAAACATACTGTTTCTTCTTCTTCTCCTCCTTCACAATTGTGAAACCTTTTACCTGTTCGCCATGTTGGTGATATCAACAATTGGGGATCTCTTACACGAACCATTCCCATGAACACTCTTTGGTGAGGCCAACCACTCGGCAAGGCTAGTATTGACGATGATCTCCTTCAGTAGCGGCTTTGCTTGATCATCACTATCCGCTTCAACATTCTCCTTCATCAGCTGTTTAACTCTTCTTACTGGCTTTGCTTTAACCGCTTTCCACTGAACAATATTCTCAACTGGATTCAAAAGAGGAGTCCCATCCTCATAAACCTCATCTTCTTCATCTTCATCATCAGCATCATCTTCATAGTCATTTTCATCATCTGTGCAATAGTCTTCATCCTCCAAATCACTCTCTCCATAGCACAAGTCATCTTCATCTTCTAAACTATCAACACAGTTATGGTATCTATAGTTTGAAGGATACACGGATCTACTACTCTTTATTTCTCCTTTTGCCTCTTCATCATCACTGCAATAATTCTCATATCTTGATGGTAGAGTGGGTTCAAAGGTTTGTACATTCAAGTTAAACCTAACTCTCTTCCTCGTCTTCTTTGTTCCTTTCTCCTCTTCACACCTGACACAATACCAGAAAGAAACAGAGCATTGACCAATGTTAAATGACCATGAACTACTAAACCAGTTCGGGTTTGGCCCGGTTATCCATCAGATAGAGTAATATCAGAGCAAAAAGGTATCACCTTTTTGAGTAAATCTAAATCCATAAAACAGAGCAAACAGCAGAAACACTGACCTGAGGTTCAAAGTTAAGATCTTTTCAGGGCTATCTACTACATTAGTGATGGAATCTGACGGATCTGAAGAGAGTAGAGGCTCATAGCTACAGATTCTCTGCAAGAAACAAATGTAAGAAAGAGAGAGTGATCTTTGAAGAAGAAAGAGAAAAGAAGGTTACTTGATGTCGAGGAAGGATCTTCCTGGTGGAGTTTCTGCGTTTTGAGTTGGAAGAGAGACCGAAACAACCAGTAAAACATCCCATTTGGTGGTTGGATGATGTTTCCTCTGTTTCAGTTTCGATTCTTGAGAGGGTGAAGACGAGGAAGAGTGATGATTTTTTTTTTTTTTGCCTCGTTGATGTGTTTGAATAGAAATAGGAACGTTGGGGAGTTTCAAAAAGATGAATGTGACGGTACGCTCACGGCGTTTATGCCGTCGTTTTATTACTTTTAATTGTTTTATTTAAGAAGTAAAGACAAAAATAGCTATTGCCCCTTTTTTAATTTTCCAAACCATTTTTTTGGTTCTACTACTCAGTTTGTGCTAAGAAGTGTGCATTAACCTAAGGTAATAGTGGAATCTTTTAAGACTCAAATATTCAAACAACGAAACTATATTTTCCGGCAATTTTATGAAGTGAATTTTAAGACTATCTATAAATAATCCGTAAAACATTTTTATTGTTTATTAGAAAAATCCAGATTCAATGGGTTTGTAATGTGAGTTGTGGGCCTTGTGACCCATTACATAGTTTTGGAAAAGTGATAAATATTCTTCAAGAGTTCCGTTAAGACCAATTTTGACATACGTTTATGCTATTGCCAATGCTGGTTATGCATGTTTCTTTCAACGTTCAGATGTTGACTATGAGCATTTGTTTTTTATAATTTGGAGCCACTACATACAAAAAGCTAAACCAAAACTTTTTTCTAACGGCAAGTAACAATTAAATCATCATATAATCTCTAATTCTATTAGATATAATGTTTAACTAAATATATTATATGCGGAATTGATGAACAATTAATGGAGAATGCTCCACTACGAAGCTTTCTTCGAAGTACTTGGATCGACATATGATAGAACTCCGGACCTAGATATTGATTTTTTTTAAAATTTAACTATTAAATTACGGTGTTTCCTCAAAATAAACCAAATCTATGCGTCTTTTATTTGACTGACATCCATATCTAACTTATTACTGGTCTCTTCATTGATAAATTTTCTATTACAATAGGTTACCAATCACATATATGGCATACTAGGGTTGTCTCTGTAAGTAGTGAATTATATAAAGATCACATATTTCATCTTTTAAAATTCATCGGGTCTCGATTACTTTTCTCAAATGAACATGTCTCTGCTCCTCTAGATATCATGTGAGGATTAACAAGATTATACTAATCCTTTGATGCAAAGTTTATGCTCTATTTAAGTATCTAGTGAACCTGGTTATATATATATATTAGAATATCACTTTAAAAAAAAACAGCACATCAACACGTAGATTTCATAAAGAAATATACATAACATTAAATAGTTCGATACTATATACATACAATTCTTTATAATTTTTGGCGAAGATATATTAGTCAAAGGAGATCATAATTATATTCCGGGTCTACTATCACATCAAATTATCAACCGTCTACAATGTTATATCTCATGATACTGGTGCTGCGTTTTGATAGATAGATCATCATTGATCTGCAACGACCACAAACTACAAGGTCAGTGATCGATATTATTCTTTTCAATTGATGTGTTTAAAAACATGTCACGTGAGATCCACATTCTCTAAGAGCACCATTAACCCTAGCACTTTTAATGGGATGCTTAATCATTTTTTAGTAATAAATGTGTGTTAAGCACTCTCTTTAAGCAACCTCTAATCATTGTCCTCCAATGCAAGTATTTTATTCAAGAGTTCTTAAAATAAAATCATACATTGTTTCATTTAAAATAAAATTTACTACCACAAGACTACAAGAACATTGACACATCCATACAGAAGATTCCCGTGACTGCAATGCTACACCGAACAGAAGAGTACATGACACTGAGCTTCTCCGTGACTACAATGCTACACTCTTTGACTCTTTTTGACATGAAAAACAAAGACAAGAACTTGAGACAGAAACCAAGCATTTATATGATTAATGACCAATCTTTATATCACCAATAAGTAAGACAATCTTTATATCACCAATAAGTAAGACAAGAAGATGAGACAGAAAACACAAGAACAAACATTTATATAATTAATAACCAGAGTCACATAACAACAACAAGAACATGATACAGAGAACACAAGATTACACAACTTCTAAACCATTTGATAGCAACGATTCAGTTCAGAGCAGACACAACCATAAACTGAAGCTAACCAAACCATAAACTTAAGCTAACCAATGTAAAGGAAGAAGAATCCAAATTGTAAAAAAGACTTCACCTTTCCTTTGAGAATACAGAGGAGGGCCTCCCATATGCTGGATGAAGAACTCATACTGGTTCTGGATGGCATCTACTTTCTTAGAGTTAGCAAACATGAATTGAAACCATTCTTCTTAGTCATCATATACCCTACAAGAACACAGGTCTGTAAGTGGAATCCTTACCTAAAAAATCACTAGAGAATAAAGCAAAAGACTTTTCACATAACACAAACAGACATGGATCGAAACCATTCTTCATTATCATCATATACTCTATACAAGAAACAAGACCACATGTTCATAAGTGGAAGCATTACCCAAAAAATGTCCAGAGAGAATTAAGTAAAAGATTTTACAAAGTAGAACACAAAACAGAGAACACAAAACAGACACTGGACTTTTGATATTCAAAGACTTTGTAAATAAGAATTCATAGATTCAATTGTAAAGCAGAGAAAGCACATAAGGAAAGAGATATAGAAACCTGGTTTAGAAGTTGGTGGACTACGAGACAATCTATAGTCATGAAATAAATAAAAAAAAACAGGGGAAAGGTTGAGACTTTGACATACCCCATAAGATTAACCTTAAGATAGATACTCAATTCGATGAAGAGCTCATACATCTTACCCATATCGGCTGCGTTACCATGGGAATAAAGCAGAGTAGAGGTAGCCATCAGGTGTCTCAGGTACATGGCTCAGGTTTAGAGGTAGCCATCAGCAGAGTAGAGATCATCGTTGATTGAGAATCACGGAGGCGTCATGGAGGCATCGACGAGAGATCGATTTCATCGAGAGAAGGAGAAAGTTGAAGGCTTGAATTTCGTGTGAGAGAGAAAGAGAAAGGGACTTGTCATGAATGGGCAACACGTGTCCAATAAGCCACGCTGCTTCTGAAGCTTAATTAAGCAACGGTGCTTCTATAATTACATGTTTTTCATTTTTTTTTAAATCCAAAAGTCAGTAAGCACTCCATTAAGCACCTGCGTTAATGGTGCTCTAACAAACTCTCTGCCAGTGCAGTCTATCTAATGTACTGTTTAGCTAGAAGTTTGAACCCATCTCTTCAATGTGAGTACTGACCATCCGATTTTCACCACTACACAACCGTACACCGTCCGATGTTCTTGCTCAATTTACCACATCACCCAAGTAAAAATATCTACAGTATTTCCTTTTTTGTAATTAAAAAAAATCTACTACTTTCTTCTTCTGTAAAAATCTTTAATATTATAAAACAGAAGTCACTTGATAATTCTATGAGAGACATGTGTCATTCAATTTTCTTTTCAATTTTGTTTAATTTTATTTTCAAAACAGTTACTTAAAAGAAAATCACAACTTTTTCGGTCAAAACTAATTAATTATTCCATTACTTTCGTAACAATTTCCATTTGCCACTATTTTAGCTAAATAACCATCAACTTTTACTTTTAGAAACTGCCAACAAAAATCACGTTAGCTTTTATATTGTCATACTATGCAAACAGGCTGTAATATTTTATGGGTTTGATTAATATATATATATATTTATATTAATTGATTTCTTCCAAAATGTGCAGACTAAACAGAAAAGTTTTATCTCTAATTTTTTCTTTAAATATCAATACATTTTATTCTTATTTATCTCTGATTTTAATCTATTTCAAGCAACTTTGGTATTTAAATTTGTTTGTATATTTACTTCATTTGATTCTTTAATTTTTTTTTTGTTTGAATTGGAAAAAGTCAAAACGAAATAAAAATTTGATACAATCATCCAAATGTTTTTGTTCATCTTCCATTCAAATTGAATTATCATTAGATATTGCTTTGCCCATGCAAAGCATGGGCCACAATACTAGTATTAAATACTTCACCTTTGCATTTGAAGCTTTTTCAGTAATAATAAAAATAATCTCTTACTTTGGAACGAATCTCTTTCACTCTCTTTAACCCCATTGGCTAGCTACTTTCCAAGTCTGTTTTTCTTCTTCTCTCTCTCTAACTCGATTTCACAAACCCAAACCCTAATTTTCTCGGAACCTCTTCTTCACCGGGGGAGATTCATCGGTGTCGAATCTAGGGTTCTCTGTGTATAACGAGAGAGTGTAGAGAGAGAGAGGGACATCTTAATCAATGGAATCAGATCAGGGAAAGCTCTTCATCGGCGGGATTTCATGGGACACCGACGAGAATCTCCTGAGAGAGTACTTCAGCAATTACGGCGAGGTTTTGCAGGTTACTGTCATGATAGATAAAGCTACTGGTCGTCCCAGAGGATTCGGATTCGTTTCCTTCTCCGATCCCGCCGTCATTGATAGGGTTCTCCAGGAGAAGCACCATATCGACAATAGAGATGTAAAGTTCAAAACTTTCTGAATTGGGTTTCTCTAGTTTTTGCTATTAACATCATAAAAATCTATGCTTTATTCATATTAGGTTGATGTGAAGAGAGCAATGTCTAGAGAAGAGCAGAGTCCTGGTGGTGGTAGATCAGGTAGTTTTAATGCTTCTAGGAGTTATGATAGTGGTGCTAACGTGAGGACCAAGAAGATATTCGTGGGAGGTTTGCCTCCTGCTTTAACATCAGATGAGTTTAGAGCCTACTTCGAGACTTACGGTCCTGTGAGTGATGCAGTGATTATGATTGACCAGACCACGCAGCGTCCTAGAGGGTTTGGGTTTGTTTCGTTTGATTCTGAAGATTCTGTTGACCTTGTTTTGCACAAGACTTTCCACGATTTGAATGGTAAACAAGTAGAAGTTAAAAGAGCTCTTCCTAAAGATGCTAATCCTGGAGTAGCTGGAGGTGGTGGGGGTCGTGGTAGTGGTGGTTTCCAGGGATATGGTGGCTCTGGTGGAGGTGGATATGAGGGTCGTGTTGATTCAAGTAGATATATGCCGCCTCAAAACACTGGAAGCGGTTATCCTCCTTATGGTGGTTCTGGATATGGTACTGGTTATGGTTATGGAAGCAACGGTGTAGGTTATGGGGGTTTTGGAGGGTATGGGAATCCATCTGGTGCGCCTTATGGGAACCCTGGTGTTCCTGGAGCTGGGTTTGGAAGTGGTCCAAGAAGCTCGTGGGGAGGTCAAGCACCATCTGGTTACGGTAACGTGGGATATGGAAATGCTGCTGCTGCTCCGTGGGGCGGTTCTGGTCCTGGTTCAGCAGTGATGGGTCAAGGAGGTGCATCTGCAGGTTACGGTGGTCAAGGTTATGGTTATGGTGGAAATGATTCCTCTTATGGAACTCCCTCTGGTTATGGTGCAGTCGGTGTGCGGCCTAACAGCCATGGCGGTGGCTATCCTGATGGTTCAGATGGGTCTGGAGGCTATGGGAATCACCAAGGAAACGGACAAGCTGGTTATGGTGGAGGTTATGGAAGCGGTAATCAAGCTCTACAACAGTGATTAGAGGAAGAAAGACTACTACAATGTGGTCTTATCACCTTGAGGATGCCACTTCAGAGGCGGTTTGACCTGGATTATCTCTGTTAGTTTCTTAATAAGTTGTTCAGTCACCCTTGATGCTGAGTCGTACTTAGTATTTGGTATGAAGTTGTAGTTTTTCAAGTTTGCGTGCTTATTTATATTTGTCGCTTTGGAATGGTTTTCTTTTCTCTATGCTAGTGTCTGTGTTTAACAATAACTTATCACTATTCATCTTTCTTTGTTGCATTTATTCTTTTGAATATTCCTTTCAAGATTCTTGCTTCGCATCTCTTCTGTTAAGGTTCTGCTTAGAACAAGAGCTTCTTGATACTGGTAGCAGTAACCGTAGCTGTAATAAACTACTTTGAGGTTGCAGACATAGCTAGCCTATCCATGTTTGCACGTGTGACAACCGCATGTTTCTTTTTGATCCTTCAACAACCTTGTGTCATGCTGTCAACTATCTATACTACACAAATATAATGATTCACAGATGAGATTTGGATGTACAAGATTTACTATAAATAGAAGATTTGCTAATTATAGTATTAGCTTGTGTATATTCCTATTTTTACTCACATCCTCTCTCCACATTCCACAGCACAGATTACCTTTTTTCCAACTTGTCTCCTTCCTCTACCACTTCCTTCTCTGTTCCTCTTGTTTTTGGTTTCTTACGCGTTTGCCTTATTTTTAAACTTAAGATATGTCATCATCTCTCTCCCTCTTTCCTCTCATTTTGGACAACAATCTAATTTCATAAATCCTGTCCGAAGCTTTCTCTCCACCCCCTCTCCTCCTCCACCATGAACCATCATCACCGACGTGAGTCTTTCTCGGTGACTATCTCTAACATGGGAGGTGGTTCCACGGTGGTTTGTCCTAACACCGACCTTCTTTGGCCATTTGGGAAGCTTAACGGTCTTGATCATGATGATATCCGTGAGACTGCTTATGAGATCTTCTTCACGGCTTGTCGGTCATCACCAGGGTTTGGTGGTAGGACAGCTCTCACGTACTACTCTACGCACAACAACAATGACAACCATGGAGAAGGAGGAGGAGGTGGCTCTGGCTCAGGGTTTGGGTTTTCAGGGAGGAAAGAGGTGGTGACAACCCCTACAAGCCGGGTTAAACGGGCTTTAGGGTTGAAGATGCTTAAACGGTCACCTTCTAGGAGAATGTCTACAATAGGAGTGGCTGGAGGAAACGTGGCAAGTTCATTGTCACCCGGTGGTGGAAGTGGCTCAGGGCATATTAGCCCTGGAGCTGGATTCTTGACGGTCCAGCCTACTCGGCCTAGAAGACCTTTAACTTCGGCGGAGATCATGAGGCAACAAATGAGGGTGACAGAACAAAGTGATAGCCGGCTTAGAAAAACCTTATTGAGAACGCTTGTTGGTCAAGTAAGATGATCGATTTGTTTGCTTGTACTACACGTTAGTGAATGCTATAACACTAACCTAAAGCTTGTTTCTATTTTCAGACGGGAAGAAGACCAGAGACGATAATCTTACCGTTAGAGCTTCTCCGACACTTGAAAACATCAGAGTTCGGCGATGGACCCGAGTACCAGCTCTGGCAAAGAAGACAACTCAAAGTCCTTGAAGCTGGTCTTCTCCTACACCCTTCGATTCCTCTAGATAAAACCAACAACTACGCAATGCGTTTAAGAGAAATCGTCAGACAGAGCGAGAACAAACCTATCGACACAAGCAAAACATCAGACACAATGAGAACACTATGCAACGTGGTCGTGTCTTTATCTTGGCGCAGCACTAATGGAAACCCTAGCGATGTTTGTCACTGGGCTGATGGTTACCCTCTCAACATTCATCTCTACGTAGCACTATTGCAATCAATATTCGACGTTAGGGATGAGACGTTGGTGCTCGATGAGATCGATGAGCTTTTGGAGTTAATGAAGAAAACTTGGTCAACACTAGGGATCACAAGACCGGTGCATAATCTATGTTTCACTTGGGTTTTGTTTCATCAATACGTAGTAACGTCACAAATGGAACCAGACTTGCTAGGTGCATCCCACGCTATGTTGGCTGAAGTTGCTAATGACGCTAAGAAACTTGACCGTGAAGCTCTCTATGTAAAACTACTGACATCTACATTAGCCTCTATGCAAGGATGGACCGAGAAAAGGTCTTTTTATTTTTTCTTGCTGTATAAGTTACTGATTTAAAACGTTTGAAACCTAACTGTGGTTTTGTTTTTTTTTAGATTGTTAAGCTACCATGACTATTTTCAAAGAGGCAATGTGGGATTGATAGAGAATCTTCTCCCATTGGCGTTATCATCATCAAGAATCTTGGGAGAGGATGTGACAATCTCTCAAGGGAAAGGAGATGTTAAATTGATTGATTATTCAGGAGACCGTGTTGATTATTACATAAGAGCGTCTATTAAAACCGCATTTTCTAAGGTACAGTCAAACTCTATAAATTAATACTCGATAAATTAATAATCACGACTATTAATGTTGGTTGTGAAATCTTTTTATTTGTAGGTGATAGAGAATACAAAAGCTAAAATCTTAGCTACAGACGAAGGAGAAGAAGCAGCTGCAACACTACTACATCTAGCTAAAGAAACAGAGGAGTTAGCATTACGAGAACGTGAATGTTTCAGTCCCATACTCAAGAGATGGCACTCAGTTGCTGCTGGTGTTGCCTCCGTGTCGCTTCACCAATGCTACGGTTCGATCTTGATGCAGTATTTGGCAGGGAGATCGTTTATCTCGAGAGATACTGTTGAGGTTTTGCTGACGGCAGGGAAGCTGGAGAAGGTTTTGGTGCAGATGGTGGCTGAAGATTCAGAAGAATGTGATGATGGTGGAAAAGGGTTGGTTCAAGAGATGGTTCCTTATGAAGTTGATTCGATTATATTGAGGCTTTTAAGGCAATGGATTGAAGAGAATCTAAAGAGAGTTCAAGAATGTTTGTTTAGAGCCAAAGAAACTGAAGTAAGTTCTAGAGATAGTTCTTGCAACACTTGAAAATGTTACTTTAATGTCTTTTGTTAACTTACATTCTTTTTCTTTTGTAGACATGGAATCCTAAGTCCAAATCAGAACCTTACGCACAATCTGCAGGAGAGTTGATGAAGCTAGCTAAGGAAATAATCGATGAGTTCTTCGAAATTCCTATTGGGATTACAGAGGATCTAGTTCATGATCTTGTTGAAGGATTAGAACAACTTTTCCAAGAATACACTACCTTTGTTGCATCTTGTGGTAAGCTTAAAATCAAATAACATCTTTTGAATTCAAGAAAAAAAAAGCTACAATCTAATTTGATTATCTATATTGGCATACGGTTTCGGTTATTTCGGGCCGGCTAAGTAGGTTCTTGTTTAGTTTGGTTCGGCTACAATTTCATCGAGTAGAATAATTTTTTTTGGTTCAGTTCATTATTTTGGTTTTTAAAAATTGTGCTGAAATGAACTGATTTTCTGTTTCGATTATTTCGATTTAAGTTTGTTAGAATCTAAAAAAAATCAGTTACTTCAGTTATTTTGGTTAGTTCGGTTCGGCTTTTTCGGTTTTTAAAGAAGATTACTGAACAGAACGGAATCCATAACCGGTTCTGAACCAAAAACAGATAACTTGGGTTCGGTTAGGGGATAAATCTCATGTCTAATAAATAAATACTGTGCGGTTATGTCAGGTTCAAGACAGAGTTACATTCCCACATTACCTCCACTTACAAGATGCAACCGAGATTCAAGATTCCTTAAACTATGGAAGAGCGCTACACCCTGCACCGCCGTCAGAGAAGACTTTACCCACACCGCACCAGCATTATCCGACGGCCACCATCCACGCCCATCCACAAGCCGCGGCACACAACGTCTATACATCCGTCTCAACACACTACACTTCCTAAGCTCACACATCCACTCCCTAAACAAAACCCTCTCTCTCAACCCGAGGGTCCTTCCCGCAACTCGAAAACGTTACCGCCACCGAAACAACAACTCTTCCTCTTACTTCGACTTCACCTACGCTGGCATCGAATCCGCTTGCCAGCACGTGTCAGAAGTCGCAGCTTACCGTTTGATCTTCCTAGACTCGAACTCTGTCCTCTACGAGAGTCTTTACGTAGGAGAAGTGGCCAACACGAGGATCAGACCGGCTTTACGGATCATGAAACAGAACTTAACGTTGATGTCAGCGATTCTTGCCGACCGTGCTCAAGCGTTGGCCATGAGGGAGGTTATGAAGTCGTCTTTCGAAGCGTTCTTGATGGTGTTACTCGCGGGAGGGTACTCACGAGTGTTTTACAGGTCGGATCATAGTTTGATCGAGGAGGACTTCGAGAATTTGAAGAGGGTTTTTTGTACTTGTGGTGAAGGGTTGATACCTGAGGATATTGTTGATAGAGATGCTGAGACTGTGGAGGGAGTGATTCAGTTGATGAGTCAACCTACGGAGCAACTTATGGAGGATTTTAGTATTGTGACGTGTGAGACAAGTGGGATGGGGATGGTTGGGTCGAGACAGAAGCTACCTATGCCTCCGACCACGGGAAGGTGGAACCGGTCGGATCCGAATACGATCTTGAGGGTTATTTGTCATAGAAACGACCGTGTTGCTAATCAGTTTCTTAAGAAGTCGTTTCAATTGCCTAAAAGGAGGTGAGAACTTGGAAATGGGAAGAAAAGAAAATAATTCAACTCTAAGAAGCAAAAAATTGTTTGTGTTGGTGAGAAACGTGAGAAGTTGATTTGTTGTGTCAAGAGCTTCAAAGTCTGGTCTTTTTGACTGATTTGTTATTTATTTGTTTTTGTTTACGTTACAAAGGTTAAAGAGTCAAAAAGCGTTTGTTTGTTATTTCCTATGAATATTTTTAATTCTATTTTTTGTCAATTTTTTTAATTAGACTAGATTTTCAACTCGCGCTACGCGCGAGTTTATATTAATAATTAGTATTATTTTATTTTAATTTTTAAACGCAAAGATAAATGATTTATATATATTTTATATAAAATGTATTCAAAGCATAATTTATTATTTTCCATACTTACGTTTTGATACAATTATACTCTTTAAATAACTAATATTTAGATATCTTTTTTTTTGTAGATGTGAATGTGTAAATCTATTTATAAGCATATTTATTTGTTCATTAATCATAATTTGTTTTAAAAAAAATGGATTGTTCTATGTGTATTAAACTATTCCACTGTAATAAATATTTTTGTTATTATTGTTTATTTATTTTCTATCTAAATAATATAAAAGATTACTTTGTATGCACAATATCTAACTTTACTTTGTATTTACAAAAAAAAATAGTTTATCTTTTAAAAATTTGGTTATATATCAAACTGATTTCTTTGATGTTTTTGATTTTTTTTACTAAATAAATATACTGATTTTCTTTTCATTTTGAAAGATCATGTTTTTGAAAATCTTCAAAAGTCAAAAGTTAGAAATAAAATAATGATTTATCATATTTTTTGGTGTTTGAAAATAAAATGTGGATGCTATCAATGCTTCATATCATCATTTTATATGATATATGTTATTTGTGAATATTTTCGATAGTAGCGTAAAATTTGAAAATCACGTGTTCTAGATTTATATAGTTATAATAGTTTGAAATTCTTACATTTTAAATTGATTCTTATTTTAGTTATTTTATGTTAGTTTTTCAAAATATGTTATATTATAAGCTAATTTATTTGTAATGATTTACTTTCGTTAGTTTACCATATTTAATATTTATTTCTATTTTATTTTCAAGTGAAGAATTTTAAGGAAATATTTATATTTAATAAATAATAATTTAAAATGTTAAATTCTCTAAAATTTATTTTATCTTTATTATCTAAAATTCTTGTATTCTTAAGATTATTTTTTTGTTAGTTAATTTTATGTTAATCTTTTAAATATTTAATTTATATATCAAACTGATTCTTTTCATGTTTTGTTTTTTTAGTAAATATAATATTGATTTCGTTTTTATGATAGAAAGTGTTTATGAAACTTTTCAAAAGTTAAAATTAAAATAAAATCTAACATATTTTATTGGTGTTTGAGAATAATATGTGGACACTCTCAATGCTTCATAATCATTTTATAAAGCATATGTTATTATGAGTATTTTCAATATCATAAAACCTTAACTTTGAAAATTATGTGTTTTAAATCAATAGTTATTATTGTTAAAATTTTATTTAAAATTAATTATTAATTTTAGTTATTTTATGTTAGTTTTCTGAATCTGTTATATATTAAAATAATTTATAACTGGTATACCATACATATTATTTAATTTAATTTTATTTTTAAGTAAAATATTTTTGGGAAATGTTGATATTTCAGAAATAATATATTAAAAGCTAATTTGTCATAATATGATTATTGGCATTAAATCCTATATGAAACTCTCAATGGTTTATAATCTCAATTTTTATACACGTGAATCTCTATTAATAATTTAATTTTATTTAATAATAAACTTACAATAATAAAATAAAATTGATTTATATAGATTTTAGAAGATTATACTCAAAATATGATTTAATATTTTTCCTATTTTTTCTAGATTCACATTGTCTTTGATATTTAAAATTCTTTTGAATTTTTTATTAATTAGTTTTATGTTAATCTTCCAAAGATCTAGTTTATATACCAAACTGCATCCTATATTTTATTTAATTTTGTAATAAACTTATATTGATTTTCATTGTATTTTGAAAGAAGCATGTTTTTGGAAATCATTAAAATTTCTTAAGTTAATAAATAAATGGTAATTTGACATATTTTTCTTAATGTTTTAAGTAATCTTGAAGGCATATTATTTAAATTTATACAGTTATAATTTTTTGAAAATTTTCATTTGAAATTAATTAGTACATTTAATAATTATTTATGTTAAATTTCAAATTTTATAAATGCTAAGTTAATATATGTATAATGTTTTTACTTTTGTTAACTTTACCATATATGATATTGATTCCTATTTTACTTTCAAATAAGTAATTTTCTCAAAAATTTGAATTTAATTAAAAATAATTAAAATAATAGTTTGGCATATTATAATTGATAGTTTAAAGTTTCATGTGGATGTATTCACTGGTTTATAACCTCAACTTTTATAAACTTGTGAGCAATTCTCTTGTAACTTGTTTTGTTGTTGTTGACCAAGAAATTCTTAATCTTATAGATCAAACCGGCTTCTAGATCTGCCTCATTGTTGTTCCATGTAAAATTTTGTGTCAAACATTATATAGTATTTATTAATTTTATATTTATAATGTGAATAAAGTTTTTGTACCTTTTGATCAATAATAAATGACTCAAAACCTATAAGAAAGCTACTTTTTTGTTGTTATGTGCTTCCCAAAAGTGAATCACTCTAGCATGAATTTCATTCTTGTTAGACTTTTTTTCTGAACTACATCGAAAACTAAAGAGAAGCAACGCTGTGTTAATATTTCTTTTCGTTTTTTAATATTTTTACTTTGTCAAAGTAAATCTTAAAAATTCTTGGATATTTGAAAACTATTTATACTCACCCTTATACTTCATATATTAGGAAGTTTCTTATTTCATACATTAAGGGAATTTCCCTTTTTAGGTGTTTTAGTTTTTGCTATTTTAACTACTTTAAGATCAAGTTTCCTAATATAAAAGATGTAATAAAATTCTTTTTTATACATTGTGAATTGTTTAGATTATTTTTGTAACTTTTACTATTTTAACATTAAATTACTATTTTTTTAGAAAATCTATAAATAATGTTTTGTTAATATTACGATTTTATTTTTGATTTTCCATATTTATAAGCAAATTGTAATATATGCATATTTATTTTGCTAGTTTAAATTATAAATGGAGCACTAATTTCGTTTTTAGTATAATTTATGGAAATATTGATATTTTGTAAAAATAAAAACTAATATAATGATATGTCTACCTAAGAAGAAATAGTTTTTTTTGTTAATATTACTGTTATGATTTTTGTTTTTCTATTTTATTATAATTTTATAATTTTTTAAGGAAGTTATGAAATGTTAATATTTAGTTTGTTAGTTTAAGTTATATATATATATGACTAATTTTGTTTTATTTTAATTTATGGAAATATTAACATATTTGAAAAAAAGAGAAACTAATTTGTAATAATATGATTGGTTGTTTAACATCCTATGTGGACACCCTGTATGGCTTATAGCCTCAACTTTTATATAGTATAGATTTGCCCTGGGAATTATACCTGAATCAAAATTTGGTTTTTGGTTCAGAACCGGTTATGAATTTGGTTCACTTAAGTAAAATTTTAAAAATATTGGATTCCGAACCAATGGAAAATTGCATCTAATAACTAAGAAAAAACCAAAACTAATAATCTAACCAAAATCTCACCATCTCTCCTCTTTTTTGTACCTATCTCTCTCTACTAACTCTCCAAAAAACTAATTATCATTTTTGTTTTGATTATTTCACAAATAACCCCTTCTAAAAATTCTAAAAAATTTAAACGGAAATTTTTTTGAAACAAAAAGTTGGTTAGTGTTAGATTATTTTAAAAACTGAATTAACCAAAAAACGAGCCAAACAAAATCAAATGTCTTTTCGGTTTAATTCGGTGAGATTGGGACAAAACCAAACTAACATAAACCGAAATCACTCGACCCAGTAAACAAACAGCAGGTCTCCTATAGATTTTATTTTATTTTATAGGCCGTAAGCCCAACTTATGTGAAGCCCATCATAATATAAGGAAAGCAAAAAATAAATGATCTGCCAAAACCCTATCCACTTTAAACCTCAATTCTCTCAGCTCTCTTCCTTAGTCGCCAACAATGGCCTTGCCTATCTCTGGCACGCGCCACCTCACGCGCTCTCTCTTGCCCAGTACCACCTTAGTCGCGCCTCATAAGCTTCCTTCCTCGCTTCACTGCAGTGGATTCAGTTCCGGTCACGATGCGGTTGGATCTCGGTTAGCTTGCTCGACCCGGTTTACCTCAATCCGATGCAGAGCCAACCGGTCCGGCTCAGCTTACTCGCCGCTTAACTCGGGATCTAACTTCAGCGACCGACCTCCCACGGAGATGGCGCCTTTGTTTCCGGGGTGCGATTACGAGCACTGGCTGATTGTTATGGATAAGCCTGGAGGCGAAGGCGCGACGAAGCAGGAGATGATTGATTGCTATGTACAAACCTTAGCCAAAGTCGTTGGAAGGTAATATAAGATGTTCTTTGTGCTCTGTGCTGATTTGGTGATTCCTTACTCTGTTGTGTGTGTTTGTTTTGATTCGTTGTGTAGTGAGGAAGAGGCGAAGAAGAGGATCTATAATGTTTCGTGTGAGAGGTATTTAGGGTTTGGGTGTGAGATTGATGAAGAGACATCTACTAAGCTTGAAGGTCTTGTCTTTACTTTACACTTTGTCTTTTATGTTAGCTTAGTGTTGAGTAATAATAAAGAGTGTTGCTTTGTTTACTGCAGGCTTACCTGGTGTTCTGTTTGTGCTTCCAGATTCATATGTGGATCCTGAAAACAAAGATTATGGAGGTAGTTGTTTTTTTTTGCTTTAAAAATCTCAAAATGAAATCTTTGCTAGTCAGCTAATCTCAGTGTCTCTCTCTTGAAACATGAAAAAAAAATCTTTTGATTAGTCCATCTTGGCAAAGCTAATGAGTCTTTTGGATCTGATGATTAGCTTTGAAGGACTGACATAAATTATTTTTCTCTTAGCTAATGTGTTCAGATAGTTAGTAATATATCTGACTTGAAGCTGGTTTTATCAGAAAACATATAGTGCATGTGATTCTGAGTGCTTTTCTTTATCTTGAAACACGAATTTTTTTATTGATTGTAAGTCCATCTTGGCGAAGCTAATGAGTCTTTTGGCTATGATTAGCTTTGAATGCTAATGGACTGACATCAAATACTTTCTCTTAGCCTGTTTTTGCAGATAGGTATTATCATATCTAACTGCAGGACGGTTGAGATGGTAACATATGTTAAAACCCTTGTATGCTTTGTGCTTCAGCTAGTCAATCTTACCGTAGTCAGTGAGTCTTTTGAGTGTGATTAGTTTTGAGTTCCAATGTATTGACATCAGCTTTTCTTTTGGCCCGGTGTGGGCATTGAAGTATGACATGTATAAAGTGCAATCTGGTCTGAGATGAAAAAGCATAATAGCCACTAACATTGCATCGCCTTCCTAAACATGAAAAATATAGCTTAAAGTCCATCTTGGCAAAGTTGATAAGTCTTTTTTTTAGCAATGATTAGCTTTGGATGCTAATGGACTCACATCCATATTCTCTCATTCTTGTTATCTGCGCTTCATATCTGAGAAGCATAGAATTCAATTATGAGAGATGCATTAATTCTTCTAACATTTCTCGAAGTTAATCGTAACTATTATTCAAAAAGAACATTCATAAAGATCTTGTAGTTCCTGATGTGTATCTTCTTAATTGCGACTTTGCAGCGGAGCTATTTGTTAACGGAGAGATAGTCCAAAGATCACCAGAGAGGCAGAGGAGAGTTGAGCCGCAGCCACAGAGAGCACAAGATAGACCGAGATACAACGACAGAACTCGTTACTCTCGCCGTAGAGAAAACACACGTTGAGAGCTGCGACTGAGGAAGATACAAGTACACCGTATTGTATCAAATCGAAAGCGAGTACGATAGTAGTGGTAGTCATGATGTTGCTCCTGCCAGGCGAAGGTTCCATGTTCCAGTCCAGCTAATGGACCAACTTCGGATATTGTTGAAATGCTTAGTTTTGATTAACATTTTTTTATGTAATAATGTAAATTGAAGTTCCCTTACTGTTTTAGAAAAGACATTGGGATATTTAGGCATCAAAGATCGTTTTATTATACAAATTTCCTGAATTCATACTAATTGTCTGTTCCATGTGATTACATTTTCATAATTCACTATGAGTCGGTGACTATTTACAATACTGAACCCAGATTCTGAAGAAATGGATGTGTCAGTGATTCAGGAGACAGACGAGAGATCCAAGAAAGCGGATGATATCCCGGATAATGTAGATCCTGGAGAAGTTAACAGCACATATAGTTTGACAGGTGAAGACAAGCTATTTGAACCGTGCTCTGTTACTGCAGATGAGACAATCACTAAGGGAAATGAAGATCATGACTTCATTGAACAAGACAATTGTGAAAAGATTATTGAGGAAGGTGCGAAGGATGAGGCAGAGATTCCGCAAGACCACGTAGGATCAGCTCATGCACAGGACAGGACCGAGATTCCGCAACAGGAAGTAGGATCAGTTCGTGCACAGGACAGGGCCGAGATTCCGTTAGAAGAAGTAGGATCAGCTCATGCACAAGACGAGGCAGAGATTCTGCAAGAAGAAGTAGGATTAGTTTTTCGTGCTATCAAGACAAGATGGGACTCTGGTGACAAGATAGAGGAAGAACAAAAGCCAGAGGATGTGTTTGAGTCAGGTTGTATCTTGATAGAGCACAGGAGACCAGAAGCTGCACGCGATGCAGCGCATTCGTTGCATGGAAGACGCTACGACAACGGGATAGTGAAAGTGGAGTACGTTTCTAAAGAGATGTACCAAATCAGGTTCCCAAGTGGGTAATAATTGTTGGAATAGATTCCTATATTATAGGAGTCCTTGACTTAGTTATCAGATAGATATGTTTGTTAGAGTTGTTGAGATATTATCTCCATCGAGTTGTATATATGATGTACTCTGGTTCAACGTGAAATACACAGAAACATTCTCTATCGTTTGCTCTCTCTTCTCTGTTACATGGTATCAGAGCTTGATTTTTTTTAAAAGATCACTGAAACAAAACCATAAACGATGACTGATACAACGAACCCGACTGATGCTCCTATCACGAACCCGATAACAACGGAAGTGAGAAGGACGATATCACCATACGACTTGACCTCTGCGGATAATCCCGGAGCTGTGATCTCGCATCCTTTGCTGCGAGGAACGAACTATGATGAGTGGGCTTGTGGGATGAAGCCGGCGCTCTGTTCTCGCAAGAAGTTTGGCTTCCTTGATGGATCTATCACCCGACCAGAAGAAGGATCTCCGGATTTGGAAGATTGGTGGACGATCCAGGCACTTCTTGTGTCATGGATTAAAATGACGATTGAACCGACGTTACGGTCGAACATCTCTCATAGAGATGTTGCTCAAGACTTGTGGGAACATCTGAAACGGCGATTTTCTGTGCTAAATGGCCCACGTATTCAGCAAATCAAGGCTGAATTGGCAAGTTGCAAACAGAAGGGACTTGCGATTGAAGCTTACTTTGGCAAACTCAATCGTATTTGGGATAGCATGGCGAGCTACCGTCCCCTTCGCGTTTGCAAATGCGGGAAGTGCACATGTGATCTCGGAAGCCTACAAGAAAAAGATCGAGAGGAGGACAAGGTTCACCAATTCTTGTATGGGTTGGATGACGCCTACTATCGAACGGTGCGCTCCTCTCTCGTGTCTCGAACACCTCTACAACCCATGGAAGAGGTATACAATGTGGTTCGCCAAGAGGAAGACCTACGATCAGCGAACAAAATGGAGGAGGAGGAATCTCTGAATGTTGTGAGTGCTTTTGCAGCACAAGCAAAAGGAAAAGGACGTCTTGACGAAGGCAACAAAACGAGCTTGTGTCGACATTGCAATCAATCAGGACACTCCACAGACAGTTGTTTCGCTGTGATTGGATACCCAGAGTGGTGGGGTGATAGGCCACGAGCAAGGAGTGTACAAAACAGAAACCGTGGTGGGTCTAACTCGGGTGCTAGTAGAGGACGCGGAGCCACGTCGTTTGCTAATGTTGCACAAGTTTCTGGATCACGTCCACAGGAGCAGGCTAACTATGTCATCACAGACAAAGATCGTGACGGCGTGACTGGCCTTACCGACAATCAGTGGAAAAGTATCATGCATATACTCAATGCAGGAAAACCTCAAGGCAACACCAATGATAACTTGACTGGTATGTCTTCTAAACCCTCTTGGATTTTGGACACTGGAGCGACTCATCATTTGACTGGTAAACTAGATTGTCTTGAGGATTTGTGTGATATGGAACCGGTTCTCATTATCTTGGCCGATGGAAGGGAAAAGGTATCGGTAAAAGAAGGGAAAGTGAGAATTGGACAGGGTCTTTTGTTGAACTCTGTCTTCTATGTTGAGGGGTTGCCTTCGGATTTGATTTCTGTTGGGCAGCTTATGGATGAGAATCGATGTGTCATACAGTTGGCTGATCATTTTTTGATAATCCAGGACCGTGTTTCGAGGATGGTGATTGGAGCTGCTAAAAGGGAACAAGGAGCTTACCGCTTACGCAGTATGGAGAGTGCCGCTGTTGCCATTACGAAGGAGGAGGAATCGTATGCATTATGGCACAAAAGGATGGGACACCCTGCGGCTCAAGTTGTTTGCTCCCTACCTGTTGTTTCTACTTCAGTTTGTTCTACTTTTCTGAATAAGGCGTGTGATGTTTGTCTCCGCGCAAAACAAACTAGATCTTGTTTTCCAGTTAGTATCAATAAAACGATGAGGCCATTTGATTTGATACATACTGATCTTTGGGGTCCTTATAGGACAGAGTCATTAACGGGTGCTAGATACTTCCTCACTTTAGTAGACGACTATTCTCGAGGAGTTTGGATATATCTTCTCAAAGACAAAACAGAAGCACCATCTCAGTTACAAAACTTCATTTCCATGGTGGACACTCAATTTCAGACAACCGTACGTTGTGTACGAAGTGATAATGGGTCTGAGTTCCTATGTTTGCGAAACTACTTCTCGAAAAAGGGCATTATACATGAGACATCCTGCGTAGGAACTCCGCAACAAAATAGCAGAGTAGAGAGAAAACACCGCCATATCCTCAATATAGCCCGTGCTCTGCGCTTTGAATCTCACCTTCCGCTTGAGTTTTGGGGAGAATGCGTACTAACAGCCGGCTACTTGATAAATCGGACTCCAAGTTCTGTTCTTGGAGGGATGACTCCTTACGAGAAGATACATCACAAAGCCCCGACGTATGACCATCTAAGGGTGTTTGGGAGCCTCTGTTATGCTCACAACCAAGAGACTAAAGGAGACAAATTTGCATCACGAAGTAATAAGTGTGTGTTTATGGGATATCCCTACGGTAAAAAGGGCTGGAAGTTGTTCGATTTGGAAAAACAAGCTTTCTTAATTTCCAGAGATGTAGTCTTTTACGAGAACGAGTTTCCATATGCCAGAAGTGTGACTGAGGAAGAAGACGATAGTACGAGGTTATGGGAACCAATGTCTGGGATAGAAGTTTATGAAGAAGACGATATCCAAACTTTGGGAAAAAGGCCCAATGGTGTTATGGGCCAACAAAATGTTTTAGGCCCAACTGCTAATACAAATCAGTCTGACCCTGGCCCCAACAATCAACTTACTCCGATTTTGGATCCATCGACAAGTTCGGCAAATATCTCTCCGACAACACAACTCCCGACTGAAATAGCGATTGATACACCGGTGGTTCCGGAACATGAACTCGGCAAAGGGCATCGGAAACGAATTCCTCCGGTTACACTGAAGAACTTTGTTACTAACTCAGCCCAGACTCGACATCTAACGAAGTCAATCAACAAAAACGCAGAGATGTTATACCCGATATCAAAGTATGTCAGCTACGATAGATTCTCAGCTAGACATACTGCATATCTGGTCTCCACAGATAAGATTTCTTTACCAAAATCATACAAGAAGGCAGTTTTAGATGCAAGATTTCGGGATGCAATGGGCAATGAGATTGTCGCTCTCGAAGAAAACCAGACTTGGGATGTTGTGGATTTGCCTCCAGGGAAACGAGCTATTGGTTGTAAGTGGGTATACACAGTCAAATATCGAGCTGATGGCACTATAGAAAGATTCAAAGCTCGTTTGGTGGCTCTAGGAAACAAACAAGTCGAAGGTGTCGACTATAAAGAGACCTTCGCACCAGTGGCTAAAATGGGAACGGTCAGATTGTTTTTGGATGTTGCTACTAAAAGAGGATGGGATGTTCATCAGATGGATGTGCATAACGCCTTCCTACACGGCGATCTCACTGAAGAAGTGTATATGACACTTCCCCCTGGTTTTCATTCCACAGACTCCAAGAAGGTATGTCGCCTTAAAAAGTCTTTATATGGTCTTCGTCAATCACCTCGCTGTTGGTTTACGAAATTGTCAAATGCTCTGCGGCATTATGGGTTTCAACAATGTAGATCAGATTACTCTTTGTTTACTTATACAAGGGGTTCCACAAACATACAACTGCTTATTTATGTGGATGATCTCCTCATCACCGGAAACCAACCTGCGGTTGTGGGATTCTTTAAAGCATATCTTGCTTCATGCTTTAAAATGAAGGACTTGGGTCAGTTGAAATACTTCTTGGGAATAGAAGTTGCACGGAACAAAACAGGAATGTATTTGAGCCAGAGAAAATATGCATTAGAGATCATCGAAGACGCGGGGTTATTAGGTTCTAAGCCTGCAGCCTTTCCTCTCGAACAGAATCAGAAGTTGGCTAAGTCAGAGTCGCCACTTCTGGTAAATCCAGAAAAATACAGAAGGTTAGTGGGCCGACTTATCTATCTCGGGGTTACACGACCAGACTTAACATACTCGGTCCACGTATTGTCTCAGTTCATGCAGACACCGCGTGAAGATCATTGGCATGCAGCGTTAAGAGTGGTCAGGTATTTGAAAGGTTGCCCGGGGCAGGGAATTCTACTTCGTGCGGATGATAACTTCCAGATAAATGGGTGGTCTGACTCGGATTGGGCCAGTTGTCCCATAACAAGACGCTCGGTGACCGGCTATTTTGTTCAACTTGGAAACTCACCTGTCTCCTGGAAGACTAAAAAGCAACATACTGTTAGCATGTCTTCGGCAGAAGCCGAATATAGAGCGATGGCTTATCTCACTAAGGAGCTAATATGGTTAAAACGGATTCTACAGGCACTCGGCATTACTCATGATCAGCCTATACACCTATTTTGTGATAGCAAGGCGGCATTACATATAGGTAACAATCCTGTGTTTCATGAAAGAACGAAACACATCGAATTGGATTGTCACTTTGTGAGAGACGAGATTATTGCTGGAACTATTGCTACTGCGTATGTAACTACCAAGAATCAACTGGCGGACGTGTTCACCAAGGCACTGGGAAGACAAGAGTTTGAAGGATTCAAAAAGAAGTTGGGCATTCATGACTTGTACGCTCCAACTTGAGGGGGGGTGTTGGAATAGATTCCTATATTATAGGAGTCCTTGACTTAGTTATCAGATAGATATGGTTGTTAGAGTTATTGAGATATTATCTCCATCGAGTTGTATATATGATGTACTCTGGTTCAACGTGAAATACACAGAAACATTCTCTATCGTTTGCTCTCTCTTCTCTGTTACAATAATCCTGATACACATTCCCACAAAGAGTGACCAGTAATCTTATTCTGCTTATTTTGACCACATACATACATAGCTTCTAAGAATGTTAAAACCGGTTAAACAATCTCTTTGTAATCGTTGGGATGGATCAGGTTGGTTCTTAATCACCACCTGGTGTCTCGTCACTTTTGTGCATTCAAGAATCTTAAAAAGTGAAGTATTGAACGTAGTTTCGTTTAGGTGGCTAATGTCTCGGTTTTGTTTTCAATCGGCTTGCTCTCGGAACTGAGATTACTCGATAACCGGAATTGACAGCCCTCAAATAAACGCTCTGGTTATCTTTAAAACCGACTGTTTGTAGAAGAGAACCTTCTGGATGAAAAAGAGTGTTTGCTTCCTTCTATAAAAAAAATAAATAAATGAAAAGAAGAAATCCAATCTTCTTCTTTATCCAAACCAAATCCACTCGAAACAGAGTAACGAAGAACCAAAAAATGACGACAATGGCGACGCAAGGGGCTTTTCTCCGATTACGAATGACCTCATCCTCAAAGTACGTCGCTAAGCCAACGGAGCTCGGCTTCCTCAGTTCCCAGCTCAGCGGCTTAAGAATCTCGCAAGGTCCCTCCAGTGACGTCACCAACCGTATCTCCCTTCCTTCCTTCCCCGGTGCTCTTCAGCCTATCGTCGCCCGTAAGCTTCCCTCTTTCTCTTAAAGAGTTTATTCATGTCGAATTTCGAATTTTAGAGTTGTTTGTGTGTTGGATTCTCTCAATTGATGTCTAGGTGGCGACAAGTGTGTTTAAATTCCCTTACAGACCTTAGACTTAGGTTCTGTTGCATCCTCGTGCGTGCTTTTCTGGTTTCTCGTCTTGTAATAAGCTATGACTTGATGTCTCTGATTGTGAAGCATTTGTATTTAAAATTGTTCGGATAGGCTTTTGTGTGTTGGATTCTCTCACAATTATGTCTCGATTCCGACAAGTGTTTAAGTTCAGTTTCTCGACTTGTAATAAGCTTTGAGTTGATATATAAACCTCGCTGATTCTGAAACATTTGGCCCTTCTTTGTCTATGAAACTGTTTTTGTTTGTCTCAGGGAGGATCTGTCCTTTTACTGGGAAGAAAGCGAACAGAGCTAACAAAGTCTCCTTCTCTAACCACAAGACCAAGAAGTTGCAGTTCGTCAACTTACAGTACAAGAAAGTCTGGTGGGAAGCTGGCAAACGCTTTGTCAAGCTCCGTTTATCAACTAAGGCCTTGAAGACCATTGAGAAGAACGGTCTCGACGCTGTTGCCAAGAAAGCAGGCATAGATCTTCGCAAGAAATAGATGATTTGATATGCATTACTTGCTCTTAATTTTCTTTTCTTAATACATTTCCTTCAATGGAACTTGTGAGTTTGAATCAGAAACTGTTTTTTTGGTTTCCCCTTCTTGAGCCAGTCAAGAATAGACAAAACCCGAAAAAAATTACATTTCATTTTATGTATTATCGTTACAGGTATCATCCAACTCAACTCTCAGTCTCTGGTTTTCCTTTTGATGATCTCTTCACCGACCCTTCTCCTCCTATTGATCCTTTTTGTTTCCGAGGTTTAGCCTTCCTTGGAGGAGCTGAACCATCAGGGAGAATATGATTTGTTGAAGCTTCCGTGTCTTTGCTACCACCACTACGCCTTCTACGCACTGAAGGCTCTTGATCACTCGATGATGAGTCCATTGATCCGTGTTTGCTTCGGTTATGTCTTGATGACTGCTTAGCTGGTTCATCTGATGATGCAACGTTTCCGCTGCTTCCTGGTTTACGCCTGTGTTTATGTTTCGGTTTCTCAGTTGGAGGAAGTAGTTCTTTTAGCCCGGCTCCACGTTGGTTCATCTCTGTTTGAGATTAAACGTTAGAACTTGAACAAGACAATACCTTAGCAGAGAAAAGATATATAACCTTGAGGGTTGTATTTGTTGGAGTTGCCTCTGGAAACGACTTGAGCATTCTCATGTTCTTGAGTTTTGAAGTCATTCATCTGCGTTTAAGGGCAACAATGACGATGAGTTTACAAAAAAAAAACAGTAAACCGCTCCCTTCTTAGAATGAATGTTAAATCAATGGTGGCCACGCGTTAGGGATATCTGAGTGTAGGCGGATTCGAACTCGGCTCGTACTACCACCCAACCACTAACGCGTAATACGAAAATTGTATGAGCATACCCAGCTTGGTGTATTGGCAGCTGGACCATCAGAACCAATATGAGCAACATGCTTTACATCGGTCGGAAACCCTATCTGCATCTCCTGCTCTTTCTCTTTCTCTTCGTCTGTAATAACAAAACAATTAATATGACTTGTGAAACAAGTAAAGCAAGGGAAATGACGTTGAGACTCACCAAAAATCTGAGTAATGTAACGAAGGCCCTTAAGAAGACCTTTCATAGTCGTTGCCATTGCTCTCTATGAAGGTTTGCTTCTGGTTCGTGTGTACCACACACACGCCGGAAACAATCTTTACGTTCAAGGTTTAGCGTTTACTCCCGTAAACCTAACTTGCAGGAAAAGCAAAACAAGAAAACAAATCAAGAAACAGCGTAAGACACATACAAGAAAGATAAGAGAATGTAAAAGAAACCTTGAACGCATAGATTTTTTTTTTCTGTTGAAGAGTTTCTGACGAAGAGAGGGAGAGGAGGGAGAGAGAGAGAGAAGGATCAAGAGATCCCTCAGATGTTATTGGTTGTAATTCTCAACCAAGAGAAAGAAGAAGAGGGAGAGCACTAAGTTTTTATTTTTACCATTGATTTATTTTTTTGCTTTTCTTATCAAAGCTGTAAATTTACAGGTAATTTGTAGTTTTATATTTAGAATGTTGATGGTAATGGAGGCAACGTAGAGTCAATCAAAACCCTCCATGGGAAACAAGTTGTCATGAGGATCTTCCGGGTCCTAAGGAAGTAGACCAAAGACCACACCTCAACATATACTATTAATAAACACCATGCATGTCTAAACATGTACCTCATTTTTTTTTTCTGTGTGAATCTAAGAATTGATGGAGATCTTAGTGGAGAAAGACCTATTTCAACTAGACTTGTGTGTTATTTCTTTCACAAATTTAGCAATAATACGTATTTCCTCATGAACTTTAATATAAATTTAAAAAATTATATGAACTTTTGAAATTGTGTTTAAATGTACATTGACTGTGGTCAATTGATCGATTGTACATCTGACATGGTGTTATCGAGTAAAACAACATTGTTTAGCTTTTTTTTTAATTGTGTAATATGTAAAATAATATTTAGTTTACTTTGGTCAAGTAGCTTAGATAATTTAGTCTAAGCTTTTTCTTTTCTTGGATTCGATTTTTATAAATGATTGCTTTTAAAAAAATAGTTAAATGATGACGTCTTAAACAATGACAACATATCAGATGTACAATCAACTAATTAATTGTGGACAATACATATTTAAACACGTTTTTAAAAATTTATATAGCTTTTTATTTATATTAAGTTTATGATGAAATACGGTTACAAAATTCATGAAAAAAATGTCCGATGAGAAATTCAAGTTGAAATAGACCTTTCTCCCGAGATCTTAGATACCTACAGTATACTATGCAACCTCTGCAAACATTTAAATCATTTCTTAGGTATAAAGATAAGAGATTGAATTCGTAAGTTTGATAACTTATAATATAAAGTGAACAACATTCAGGATAGAAATCAGACACATTATTGTGTTTCTTTGGAAGGTCTAAGAGTTTTAGAATCCAAAGGAGAAATGTTAAAACAGACACAGTTTCTGACAAAAGCAGATTGGATACATGTGATAATATCATGATGCTCAAGAAGCTTTCAAGTCATCCATACCAACGCTAGCCTGCGAAAAATGAAGACAAGAATAAGAGGATCAAAAGCTAGTGATAAAATCTGAAGACATTGCGATGATTTAAAGGTTTATAAAGTCAATTTGTTTACCAGAAACTTATGATTATCTTGCAGGAATGGACCAAACTCAGTGCAAAACCTTTCCATGTCAGCGTATATGTCACCAGAACCAGATATAACATCCATGAACTTCTTCCTGTCTGGAGCAAGCTTTAAAGCCATCTGATAAAAGAAAAAAAGGTACACCATTTGTCAAGAAATCAAAATACAAAATGTGGTTCGAACAGTGAAAGGAATGAGATAAAGGCGCAAGTAAAGTTCATACGGAGAAGGTAGAGCTGGCGAGCCATCCGTGCCATTTCTTGAGTGTTTTCTGGTATGATTCACCACAAGCTTGTGCCATTGACCAGTCTTGATGTGCTACCAAGTTGCGGAATAGCTCCACTAAGAAATCCATTGCTCTGAAAGAATCAATATATATGTTTCTTAGAATCAGCTCTTTTAGTAAAAAACGTGTGTATTGCGTTTACATCGTTTACCTGGTTAACCAGAGGAGACCGTTGGTACAACTAGAGGATCCTTTTGCTGTCTTAGACTCAATTTCACCTTGAACAAAGGTGTACAAGTACTTGAACTTGTCGGGATCAGACAAGTAGTTCTTCTCCAACCTCTACACGAGAGACCGAACCAACAATTTTATATTGTAAAACAACAATCCAATGCACAGATGTCATGTCACAGGTACAGGACATTCTCGCTACACTATCAGAGTTACACTTTACTAGGTAAGAAGAGCAAGAACACAGCCAGACAATGCACTTTTATCAATGGTTTGTACTATGAATGCTAAATGTGGATTTATGATCTACGATGTTACCAAAATCAAGGAAACTAAAAGAGAGCTTTACCGATATGTTGCCACCAATGTCAGCTTTCACGAGAGTCATAGCGGCTCCAAACTTATCTGGTTAAACAGAAACCAAAAGAAAAATGAAGTCACTAAACAGTAAACACAACACTTGTCTATTTAAGGTAAAGAAACTTATTATTGCATATAACGACAACAGAAAAGTTTTGTCCTTTAGTTGGTACCTATAACAGGCAAGATGGTCTTGCAGAGGTCTAGAAAAGGCTTAGTAAG
The DNA here is from genome assembly GCA_905132765.1 of Moricandia arvensis. Lineage (NCBI taxonomy): Eukaryota > Viridiplantae > Streptophyta > Magnoliopsida > Brassicales > Brassicaceae > Moricandia > Moricandia arvensis. The sequence continues at coordinate 177,460 of CAJHQP010000353.1, forward strand.
CATCTCCCCTTGTTCAGACTTGACATGCTTCATTCCTTCCAAACATGGCGTGAACACAGTCCCTTCCATTTTTCAACTCCTGACTGAACTGAAAACAAGAACAAAAGAGGAAAACTCAGATATTATTACATTTCTCTGTTTAGTCACAACGATATCCATTTGACACAATAATAGATGATCTAGTGATCTGTCATACAAAGTTAACAATGAAGACTTAGACAGTCAACATCAAAACAAAACCCAAAACTCATAAGCAAGTCACTAAAGGATCTGAAACTAATGTCAGCAACCACATGAACACCACAGATAACACATTTAACTCAAACAAGGAGAAAGAGAATGCAACAAACAAAGGGTTATGAACTGAATCAGCTAACAATAATCTATACATGCACAGATACAGAACTGTTCAGATCAGCTTCACTACAGTCCAAAATCAGACCCACATCATAAAAATGGAGACTTTCATCAATCAGATCGAGAAACAGATCTAAAATCAATCCCGATCCTCCATGGATCAAACATAGCATCACACCAACGTGAGAATACACCAAAAACACAAGAATGGGTTCGAGATCTAACGATTCAATAGACGAATATGAGAGCCGATCTATAACGGAGAAGGAGAAAAGTCGTACCTTTTTGGCCTGAGAATCAAAGAAAGGTGGAATCAGATTCTGATAGTGTGAGAGAGGTTCTTCTTCTTAGCTGTATGGAATTATAAATTTCAAATGATTCTTTCATTACCCCAAATGTTACAAAAATATCTGATATTAGCCCTAAGATTTATTTATTTGTCAATTACGTCCAATTTCACATGTAAGACCGAAACCGCGCAGTTTCATCGCATCACTTTCGAAACCGTGTGTCGCTTTTCAGATATTTTGGATCCAATACAAAACTAAAAGTATATATAGGCTATAAGTGTTATATATATATTTTTTTTTTGATAAAAACTATAAGTGTTATATTGAAAAATTAAATTATTGAAACTAAAATTTAAAATTAAAGATTACAATATCCATAAAACTTATAAATGTATCAATTCTGAAAATCATCTTTTATTTCATTTTATAAAAAAAGAAGGAAAATGAATATTCAAACATTTATTATGTTATATGTTCGAAATAGGTATTAGAACACATTTTTCTTTTCTTATCTTCTATGGTAACAACGAAAACAAACAATGTAAGCCCAAAAAACTATATAAATTGTAGGGTCCATATCAATGTTTTTAGGCATGTGTTCAAGCCCGGGCCTGAGATGAAGTAACCTTGGATTTACATTTGGGTTGCTGCAACTTTTCTTGTGAATTCACTTATGCAAAGATAGACTATTGCTAATATGCATGCAGTTTACTGCAGCTGGGATAACTGGTGACTAGTTAATGGCAGAAGCTGAAAGAAATCTTTTTTTTTTTTTTAGGAAATCTTGTCTTATATGTTTTTGCATTTTTCCTAGAAGTCTGGATAAAAGTAGATCTCAAAACATGAATCCAAAAGTAAGTTAATAGCCTGACAAGAAGTATTGAAGACTCAGGACACAAATTTCAAATAGGTCTGCAGGATGTTCAGAATGGGAGATAATTGATGACAAGATTTGATGTACTTTCTCATTCCTTGAGTTATACTAGATGAATAGTTGCATGTAGCCATGTACACACGGGTTTTGTTCTAATTATATTTTCTTAATTTAACAAACTAACTTATTCATTTGATATTCTAAAAATAATATTCTTATAATTCTTATTCCGTTATTCAAAATTAGTATATGTTAATTAAATAGTGTTTAAAAAAACCCATCACAATTCTACATACAACAAAAAGTAATATTTAACCAATTTGAATAAAATGATCAACAAAGAGTTGGCACATTAAGTAAAGCTATTAGATTATCTAGTGGGATTTAAGGGGTCACATGTTTGAAGTTTGATTCTCATTATAAAATGTATGTTTTAATAAAAATTAGTTTAACACGATTTGGGTTTCGCTCTAATGAGATGTATAAGATTTCAGGCTTAGAAGTTTATAGTCATTAAAAAGAATATTTGTGTTCAAATCAGGAAATATAGATGAGATTTTACAATTATGATTTGCAAATTCCTGCTTATTTAAAAAATATATGAAATAAAAAAAATGATGAAGAATATAACGTGATATCCACGAGATTTATGGTTCTAATCTTCTAATCTTATGAATTGAATGTTGAATAACAATAAAAATTAGTCGTAATCTTTCGAGAAACTGTGAAAATTTGGATTATTAGTAAGTATTCAAATGAGGGATTGGCTGTTGTAATAGAACTTAGCAGGTCGAATCCTACGTAAAACTATGAGATACTAGAATATCATTGTTCCATTTTGGTTTAACAACATGCTTATAGAGTAGTGTTCCGTAGAATTATATACAACCCAAGTATTAATAACCTTAACTTGAAAAAGAATAATGTTATATATACAAGAAAGAACATCCAAAAGATAAACACTATGTTCTTTATAAGAAAAGAAGTCGATATCATGAATTTCGTTGACGACAAAACCACATTTTTGTATTATTTTGGACAAGACCGTTACCTTCTCCTCACGCAACTGGCATTGTTGAAGTCTCCACTGTCTCTCCTTGGACCCCACATTTTAATGCCTACACTAACCCACTTGTATCCTCCATCCTTCAGTATATTTGCACACTAATACGATACATTAACCGTATTTTGTCACTAATTACACAATAATGTATGTGGTGTCAATTAAAATATTTTACATATACACACGACTGTCTCCATGGTTTTCTCATTCAATCTATTATTTGTTTCAGTCATTTAGCCTTTTGAATTAGCTTTAGCATTTGGGCATATGTCCGAATTGGATTTTTGAATTTTTAGATTTAGTCTTCAAAGCTCTATACAGATTTTATATATGTTTATATAAAGTTAGATTAATAACACTTTGTGTTTGGAAATTTTTTATAATTCCTTATAAGACTCATTTTAGATATGAATTAATTTTGGATAATGACATTTTGGATTCATTTAAATATAATATTAGAAAAAAGGAAATAAGTGTATATATTATTTATATAGGTTTCGAATGCTATTTTCAAATAATAATTTAAGTATTGCTAGCTAGATTTTTAGGTGTTTTGAGTTTTTAAAATCTCCATCAAGTTTAGATAATATCCATAATCCGAATACCACAATACCGAATCCATCTAGATATTTTTACATATTGAATCGGATATGAATTCTATTTTTTTTTTAATTAAAGTTTGGCTTGGATTTCGGATTCAAATACAAATGTTGAGAATTATTTTTGAGTTTTAATATTCATGATTTGGGAGATTGTGAGGGATGTACGGACGACTATGTGAGACAAAATAAGTTAATAGAGAGGAGATCTATTGTGGGACAAAGCAATTAAGGGGCGGTAATCTCCATCGTTTTAGAAGCAACTAAAGTTGGTCTGCCCCTCTTGACTTTTCCATTTTCATCCGTGCCATTTACGCATTTTCCTCCTAATTATATTGCATCTCTTACTTTGTTTAGCTTATGTTCCTTCTACAACATTACCACTTCTGTTCTCTTAACTTATGGCAAGTTGGCAAATGGTAACTATATTAGGCTTGTTTAAGCTCCTGATCTTATTATATATCATAAACACACGTTATGCGAATACACGAGCAATCTTTTTATTTTATTTGAGTGCACTCCCTAATCGAATCATTACAAAATGTTGAATAGTGTCATAACATAACTCAGCAAACAGTCTTCGAGCATGAGAGTCGATTCAAAGCATAGGCAAAGGAACGGACCGGTTAAATCATCATGATTTTAAACAACAAGTTTAGTTGTATATAAGACACCATAAAACTTTTGTATGAATAACAAAAACATAAAATTTTATGTGAACGTAAGACATCAAGAAAAAATTAAAAATATTAGACCGACTCTGCGTCTATGCCCATGACTGTCCTTGATCAAATAACATAACCAATCAATATAACACAAATTATTATATAATAATAAAGCGACAACATGTATATAGAACGTTATTCCGTCAAAATTGAAAGATTTTATTGAATCCGCACCAATTCAATTTCATCTCCTTTATATTTATTGTTGTATACATAACATAGCCAACCGTTTTGGATCTTTTCTTCCGTTTTACGTAAGAGTATTGATTCAGTAACGTGTTGGTTTGAAGAACCACATGTTAATGGTTGTCATAATAAGAAAGATTAAAAACTCTTATTAATGAAATAATATAGACGCTAATGTGATTGTGAAAACCTTCAGGGATGTGTAGTTTATTATCTGGATTAGGTAAAGATAATTGGACATTCTAAGTGGAGGAATCTGCAGGGCACTTGTTACTTTCATGGACCCCCATGAAATCACATCTCCTTAAATTAGATTATTGAAACCCAGTTGCATACGCATCTCTATATATCAAAAGATTGCTCCAACCACATATACGAAATTAAAACGTTAATTTTATAATTTTTCCGTTATATTCTTACGTGATTTGAAGGTATTGTGATATACGTAGGGAGAGTAAATAAACCTGCAGAAGTTTCCATAGATTTTTTGGAATATTTTATCGAGATGAGAAGGCATTTATAGAAAGTTCATATTAGCATTAAATGTATTTATAGAAAGTTTGTAATGGAAGGTTTGCTGTAGAGGGTCTTCCGTAAAAGGCACCACACACTGGACGATCGCTTTATCATGCATGGCATGAACATGATTGATGGTGGCTGCTACGTGCTATGTACATACATTTACTCTCTCTCTTTTTTCCTTTACGCATTATCTAAAGAGTTATGAAAACATTTCAAAAGGTTTTGCTCCTAAATTTAACTTACCCCATTCATAGCAATAGTAACACCAAAATTTAATATTTCTCTAATAGTCAAACCAAATTTAAAGGATTCCAATATGGTTGATCGTTGTGGTCAATATATTTTAGTTTAAAAGACCAAAAATATGAAACAATAATGGTACCAAGTTCATTTCATTACGACATGGCTCAGAATGTGAAAGTGGTAGGAGCATAACACCATACTCATTCCCATCCCTCAGCTATAAAATAAACCTAACTTTCCCTCTCCATTTCAATAATCTCTATCTCTCAGCTTCTTTTGTCTCTGTTTCTAAGGACTTAAACAAGTCCTTACAACGATGGAAAAGCTAAGCTCTATTAAGAGCAGAGGACTGAGATTACCACCCGGTTTCCGATTTCACCCGACCGATGAAGAGCTAGTGGTTCAGTATCTACGTAGAAAAGTAACCGGTTTACTCTTACCAGCTTCTGTTATACCGGAAATCGATATATGTAAAGCCGATCCATGGGATTTACCAGGTAATGAAATATAATTATACATTTTTGGGTTTCATTTTCTGATGGATTTGCATGTATATATTGTATGATCCAGGTGATAGTGAGTCAGAAAGGTATTTTTTTAGCACGAGGGAAGCTAAATACCCAAACGGAAACCGGTCGAACCGATCAACCGGTTCGGGTTACTGGAAAGCGACCGGAATCGATAAGCAAATAGGAGGGAAAAACCTTGTTGGGATGAAGAAAACTCTGGTTTTCTATAAAGGGAAACCACCAAACGGGACAAGAACCAATTGGGTTCTTCATGAGTATCGTCTTCTTGATTCTCAACAAGAATCACACGTAAGGTTTCACAAACTCTCGGGATCATGAGTATTCTTCGGTTTGAATGAAACTTGTTCTTTTGTTTTTTTTTTTTAAGGGAGAGAACACGAACTGGGTTCTCTGCAGAGTGTTTTTAAAGAAGACGAGTAATAATAATAATAAGAGGAAAGAAGAAGCTGAGAAAGAGAAGGAAAGTGATGAAGACGACAACAAGAAGAGTGGTTGTCCGATATTCTATGACTTTTTGAGAAAAGACAAGAAGAAAAGAAGATGCTGCGATTTGAATGTGACTCCAACGTGTTGTTGTTGTTGTTGTTTTTCTTCAGCGTCTTCGTCGGTTTGCTCAAGTGCTTTAACACATACATCTAATCAGAATAATGATTCCGATTATCATGAAGAAATTAGTGGTCGGGAAATTAAGTTTTGTTTGTTTCTGTAAGTAACTTAAAGTTCATAATAAGATCAGTATGAACACCAAGTGGTTACGTAATCCAGACTCATAGCCTTTCTTGGTTTTGGTATTTATTTAACTAGGTACTAAACCCGCGCGATATCATACATTGATTATATCTTTGAGCAAATTCATAATGTTACAAAAATAGTTTATAAAAATAAGTATATCATAGTTTAGAGCTTATATTTTAATATAAATTTCCTTATCTTTAGTTTTGAGCAAATTATCTTATTACAAACATTGATTGGATGACGCTATATTCCCTGGTAGATAATACTAAAAACATATATTTTTTCATAGGTCTATACTATAATTAAAATACAAATACATTAATATTAATATATATATATATATATATTGTTAGTTTAATTAAAGTTATTTTGAAATCTCGAATACAGTTTGATATATTCGAGACTTTTTGAAACTATATAAAAATATATTTCGAAATTATTATTATATGATAACTTTAAGAGCATCAGATGTGTTGAACATGAAACGTGTTAGCCTCCGGTCATGTTAGAGAAGCATGTTATGATATAGCATTCTATGAACTGAAGGAATCTTCAATTGGTTGTTCCTTCAAATTATAGTTAGTTAATACATTATGTACTTGCAATGTCAATGATAGTACTATGATATTTGAAGGTAGATATTTATTGGATCCGGTTACTTCACAAGTAATAGGAATAAGATACTTCAAAATTGTATTTGTTGGGTCAATTTCAATTCTTTCACTGGAAGGAAAATGGTATGCTCGAAAGTCTAGAACATAATGGAAATTGAAGTTCCATCAAGTCTCTTCTACATTATGTTTTCAATGATCTTTTAATGTCCGTCATGTATACATGCAAATTAGTTTATTTTAATTATTATACATATGAAAATAATCAAAATATTTTTTTTTAAATGTTAATACTTTTTTTCATTTTTTTTACTTTTAATTTTACTTTCAAAATCACATTTCATAACTTTAAACTTAAATCTTGAGTAATTAACTCAATTAGAATAAATGTATATTTATACTATTTAATAATATTTTTTGATTATTTTTTTTAGATATTATTTAGGTGGCGAAATATTTTTTATGTTTATCTTAAGATATTTCTGGTAAATAAACGGGATAACTTATTTTGATAAATTCTCTAGGTAAAATATATTGATATCAAAATTGTTGTACTAGGTACAAACACAAATGAATACAACCATTGAACCAAATCTAGGTCTAAATTATAAGGTGTGAAATGAAAACAATTAACATGTGGTACTGACATCATTAATCACACTTGGTGACGTAAACATGAGGGAGGAGAATATGAAGAAAACAATAAATAAAAGTAAAAATAGGACGAAAAAGAATCAAAGAGACGACCAAGTCAAGGCCTCAAAGCGTTACCCTTTCCTCTAAACAATCTCTCTATTTTTTTTTCTTATTCTTATTACGTTCTTGTGAAAGGAGACGAAGCGAAGCGATCATCTCTCTCTACTTACTTTGATTCGCCGGAGAAGCGCCATGAAAACTTCTTTCCGACGGTTGCGAGGTGTGCTTCACAAACACGACTCTAAGGATCCGAGAGATCTTCGATTTCTCGTTCAGAAGGACGAGCTCGCCCAGGCTTCCCAGGTCCCAATCTTCATCTCTCTCTATCTCTTTCTCAAATTCGAATTTGAGATTGTCTTCCTTGAATTAGTTTCCAATTTAGGCTTAGTGAGAACGATATAGCGAATGGTAACGAGAAGGTATCTGTGTTAAGTTGTGGTGGTAGATCTGTAGCTTTTCTATTTGGTGCTCTCTCCCACGCATGGGATTTGATGTAACTGTTGTTACAATGTGTAGTTTGTATGTGAATATTTTTTGCAGGACGTGAAAGACATGAGAGATTGCTATGATAGCTTGCTCTCTGCTGCTGCTGCTACTGCTAATAGCGCATATGGTAATCCTATTCGTCCTTAATATCTTTTGTTGGATGTAAAATATATATAAAATAAATTAATAGTTCGTTAACGCTTAGATCTTGCCTATGTCATGTCTAGCGATTTTTTGAACATTGATTTAAACTATACCTATAAAGAACAACGGATTGCTTTAGAGGATAATGATGTTTTCTTTAATTTGATTGATTGCTAGATTTAGCTCTGATACTTGCTCTGTTACATTCTCGTTTGGCTAGTTTTTGATAACGTTTAGGTCTGCATTTGAAATGTATATGTGACCTTAAGTTTAGTTGTTTTGGATATTAGTTTATTGAGATGAACGTCTACCTGTTAGTAAATGATATTATTCTTATGGTTTGCAGATTTCGTTTGCTTGCAGAATTTTCTGAATCTTTGCGAGAACTAGGTGCTTGCCTTCTCGAGAAAACTGCACTTAATGATGATGAAGAGAGTGGTAAGTTTGCCAAGCAGTTTACTTAAATTTATATCGTTTATTATTTTCCTTATTAATGTTTAAACGTTTGTACCCGGAAGGTTCTGCATTTTATCCTGCTTGCAAGTTTTCTTCACGTATAACTTCTTTTTTGTTGCTTCCATATATCTAATGCACATCTGAAAAAGATAGATTTATGCTTCTCTTATTCTTATGCAGGTAGAGTGTTGCTTATGCTGGGAAAATTGCAGTTTGAACTGCAAAAACTTGTTGATAAATATGTGAGCTTTTCAGATCTTGTACAGACTGGTTCAACTGATTTTTCCTTTGTCTAAGCACCAAAAATTGAATTAACTATTTATATTGTTGATTCAGCGGTCTCATATATTCCAAACAATCACAATTCCCTCGGAGTCACTTCTTAATGAACTCCGCATAGTTGAGGTAAAGTTTTTCCAATATGCTTGCTGATTCAGCCCTTTCAAGTGATGATAGTAATGTGTTTTATTGTTGATGCAGGAAATGATGCGGCTTTGTGATGAGAAAAGGTTGTTTTTGCCTTGCCTTCTTTTTGATCTATAGACTCCTAAACACCTATTACCGTAATTAAGATATAAAACACCTACAACTGTAATTGAAAAATAAGCTAAAGAGTCTGCGTTGAAGATTAATGTCAATATTAGTTCAGTTTTTAGAGAAATGTCAGTTTTATGGGGGGGGGGGATAATTCATAAATCTGATTGGTCTCATGATGGGAATACCATTCTTTTGATTACATTATCCCCTCTCATCACTTTCGCTCATGTTAATGGGCTTAAATTACTTCTATTCATGGATTTTTTTGGCTTTCAGGAATGTTTATGAAGGCATGCTTACAAGGCAGAGAGAGAAAGGGAGGTCGAAGGGTGGGAAAGGAGAAACCTTTTCAGCGCAGCAACTACAAGAAGCTCATGATGAATATGATAACGAGACAACATTATTTGTTTTCCGCTTAAAATCTCTGAAACAAGGGCAAACACGAAGTCTTTTGACTCAGGCAGCACGACACCATGCAGCGCAGGTTTTCATCTTGAGCCGTCTCTTGTCCTTCTGTTTCGATCACCAGAGCACCGGTGTTAATCTCCCTTTTATGTGTTTCTGCAGTTATGCTTCTTCAAGAAGGCACTTAATTCCCTTGAAGAAGTAGAGCCACATGTACAGATGGTAACCGAGTCGCAGCATATTGATTACCATTTCAGCGGCTTAGAAGATGATGACGGGGATGATGAACTAGAAAACAATGACGAAGATGATTCTGAGGTGAATGATGATGGAGAGCTGAGTTTTGAATATAGAGTGAATGACAAGGACCAAAATGCAGATTCTTCACCTAGTGTCTCCTCACAGGTGATTTTTCATATATTTACGGTTCTGGTGATATTTTCTGTTTTATCCTTTTTGGTGCTTTTGAAGATCGGTCAGAGGATGGTGATACTCTGTATGCCAATGCTTGTCCTTTGTGACCAACTTAACAAAGAAATTACAAATAAGTTTGATAAACTGGAAATTTTTAATAGTGGAAGCATTCTTAAATCCTTGACCAGCAAAGAACAAGTCCTGAGAGAGAGTAACTCTTTAACTTACTATCTTGTAGGGATAACGATTTCATTTAAAGTAGAATCAGTTGAAACTGGTTAGACTGTCATTCTTGATTTAACTTTTAGATGGCGCTTTATTATATTTTTGACCTGTTTCCTGAAAAAAATGTTTCCCTAAATGCATGCAGTTGGGTCAGTTAGACATCACATTTCCACTAGTTGCAGGACTAAACACTGGGCAGGTAACAGATTACTTTGGATCGTATTTTCTCTACTCTTCCTTTCAAATGACTTATAACGTTTCTCAGGATGCTCATCGCCTCATTGTTCAATTAATTTTATTTTCCCTCAGCAGGAAAATGAGGAAGCAAACTTTAGGAAATCTCGTTCTTTTAGGAGAGATGTTAGGATAGAGAGCCAATCAGCACCCCTTTTTGCTTGGAACCGAGCAACTCCTCCTTCAGAGAAGCTCTTACGGATGCGATCATCTCTGACACGAAAATTCAGCACATATGCATTGCCAACACCTGTTGAAACAGCAAGAAGTCCCTCATCTATTACAAGTCTAGCTAACAACAAGAGCGTGGCTTCATCTAATCCTGCAAAGGCAATAACAAAAAACATTTGGCATTCATCCCCACTTGAAGCTCGTGGACCTGCAAAGATTTCCTCTAGACCAATGGCACCCTTGAAAGAACAAGTTCTGAAAGAGAGTAACAAGAATACATCTTCTAAGTTGCCTCGGCCTTTGTCAGATGGACTCTTGTACTCTCGTATTGGGTCGCTCAAGAGACGATCCTTTTCCGGTCCAGTAACAAGTAAACCATTACCTAACAAGCCTCTCTCCTCAGCACCTCGTTTATACTCTGGTCCAATCCCAAGGAATCCAGTTTCCAAGTTACCAAAAGTGTCAACATCATCTCCAACTGCTTCTCCTACATTTGTCGCAACCCCGAGAATAAGCGAGCTCCATGAGCTTCCTAGACCACCACCACCACCACCAAGCAGCTCTGCTAAGTCCTCGAGGGTGCTTGGATATTCAGCACCTCTGGTTTCGAAGAGCCAACTGCTCAGTAAACCTCTTATTTCAACTCCAGCATCTCCTCTCCCAATACCACCTGCAATCACTCGTAGCTTCTCTATACCTACTAGCAACCTTAGAGCAACAGAGTTAGACATGTCTAAGACGAGTCTGGATACTAATAATAAGTTAAGCATTGCCTCGCCTCCTTTAACCCCGATGTCATTGATCCATACACCTCCATCGGCTCTTCCTGAGCACGCAGACCACGTAACGATGTCCAAACAAGAGGTAAACCATAGATTCTCTATACATGTTCCGAACTGTTTTAAAGTTTAATATTTCTGATAGTTGTTTTGACGGGTGAATTGCAGTGGCGGACTTGAAGGTGTAAGCTGTTTGTAGATCTCCCTAAAAAGCTTATAGGAGGAGGAAAGACATTCCCTCTAGTTGCAGATATGTAAATATCCCTTCTGTTTTGTTCTGAAGTATGATGAATTTTGATTTTCTATAATCATTCACGTAGTGGTTTATAACATTACGGCTATTTATTGAAGTCATTTAAAAACTATGAATTTGAAAATAGAAAAAAAAGTTATTGAATTAGTTGGTTGCAAAAGTGTCGAGTCTGATCCATTAGATACACTTAGAAATTGCTTCTAGTAGGTAATAGAGTATATAGAATAGATTATGTGGTTAAGGTACTTAACCAACCGGTTTAATCATTCTGTTACACTCTCTAGCTGAAACACTTTATAGTGGTGTTTTGTCTTCATTTCATCTTCTCTTCTCTAATACTGTATCAAAAGCATTGTGTCCCGATACAACAAGTACCAGATCAAACAAAAAGAGACAAATGCAGGCCAGACTATACAGTCGAAGATCGATCATATCTACAGTTACAAGGTTGATGATGTAGAACCCAAAAAAAACAACGTTGCAAAGTTAACTTGTGATCTCACATGTAAGCCTACAATGGAAGAAATACTCCAGGATCTGCAGCATTCACAACTCTCCCCTAAACACGCAACCTGGTGTCTTCCTCTATTATGGTAAAATAAAGGCCCTTACAATTGGTCAACATATAAGAGGCTTAGGCCCAAAATCGCAGCAATAAGAAACTGAACCATGCATACTAAAACAAAACAAGAAAAAAAGATCAACGTGGTCAATTGGGTTTCGATAGAGAAGGAGAGAGGAGAGACCCACACATACAAACACACTTTGATGTCACTTTCGATCTGAAACATCTCTATCTCTCCTCAGAGATTCCCTTCTCAGGCCCCATTGTCTCTCTTTCTTTCTGTATATTACGACTAAGAAACCCTCTTTACCACCAATACCATCACATATTTTTTTAAATAATAGTCTTAGTGAATATCCTTTCCCAATAATAAATTCAAAATATAATTTGGTAAAAGCAAAAAATAAATCATTTTTTTCTAGGAAAAAATAAAAGAGAAAAGAACAACACTGGATTGGACTGGTTCTGTTGCTTTCCCTTTTTACACTTCCGACAGATTCCCCTTGCACTTCTCTCTTTCACTATTTGCACTGTTTTTGTTTTATTTATTTTTATGGTTAAACATATTCACGGAAAAATATCGTTTACCTCTAGACAATACATACATTCGTCTATCACATTTTTCTTATCTTTTGTATTTTTGTACAAAATAAAAAATTATAATTAGTTATCTTTTCATGTGTGAATGTACGTATGGGCATATCATGGCAAATGTTTTTTTTTTTTGCTAAGAAAAATTCATAAATCGTGGCAAATGTTTTTTTTCCAGTTCGATAATAAACGTTATACTCTTATACATGATACATGAACCTAATATCTTGATTAACCACGCTATACAAATGTAGCATGCTTGATGTTTCTACCTAATATGTTAGGTATATTATACGGTTTTCACTAGTTTTGAAAAAAATAAAATATATAAATTATTCTTTTCTAAACTTCTTCATTCCTTGTGTATTGTCACAAACTATATAAATGATAGTACGAACAAGTTAGTTATGGTCTTGGCTTTAATTGCTTATTAGTTAAAATTTTGTGAGGTGAGACAACCATGAATTTTTTTTTTGTCACAAACTTTATAATTGCAGCCAAAGGTTGAGAGCATTTATCCAAGGAAAAAAAAAAAAAAATTGGCTTAAATGTTGACATTTTTCCTAAACTTAATATATACTTTAGTTGACTTTTTATTTAAATTAAAAATCCTTATTCTTCAATTATTTAGCTCCACCCATGATAGTGCATTATGAGGTTAATTTGGCTATTTATAATTGCCATTTCATGACCAGGTTCGTTTCACGCTCAAGCCTTCAAAGTTTTAATAAGAATTACTCTAGCCTATGTAAAACGTTCGAGTTGGGCAAATATTATTATTTACCTTCGAACTAAAAGAAACCTTAAGCCTTTGTATTTTGTTTTTGTTTTAGTTTTTCTAATAATGTGAGCTGTGTTTATGTAACAATGTGTAAGATTCGAAAGGTAAACGAAATAACAGAATAAAGGAAGTTCCGGCATTCTTTTCGATATCTACGTTAATTATATTTTAATTTTACATTCCTTCTTTCAAAAAGAACAAACTTAAATATATAAAATAAAAATTCCTCTATTCTCATCATAAACCGGCCATAACCGATACAATAGCAAAACCCGCAACCAAAACCCTCACGCTCCTACTCCGCGCGTGTGGCGTATGCTCTTCAGCAAACACGGTAACACGGACGTGAGACAAAGTGCGAGCTTCTGTAGTCAATCACCTTTGTCTCTGATAGTTACGCGTCCACTTTCTCATTTTACCCAAACAACCCCACGCGCGCGTGAGCTAACAACCACCTCCTTACCAAATTCCTAAATTACCCTTCACTATGTTTTTTATGTTTTCTTACTCAAAAAATATTCTCTATCAAAATCTTATTCTTCTTCTCTGCGCCTGTGAAGGGGAGGAAAGATGAAGGCACCAGACATGGAGAAGATAACCAAAACGATGAAGAATATTTCTCTGAATGATCGGAGAAGAAGAAGAGTGGGAGATGGGTTTGGAAGATCGGAAGAGAGCAATGATGAACATATTAATCCACCGATCTCAGACAGAACATTGGAGCTCAATTCTCACTTATCTCTTCCTTCTCACTGGGAACAGTGTCTTGATCTCAAGGTAAAAAAAGATCTAATGAGAGATTCATCATCATCATCTTCTTTTTGTTTTGTTTCCAGCTTTCTAGGTTAAATTTTAATCACTTGCAGAAACTTCTAACTCGTGTCGGTATCTTATTTTGGATTGCATTAAATGCTTTTTTCTTGTCCTACTTCTGATGCATTTATTGTTTCAGAGACCGTATAAATATTGCTCTCTTCATAGGGTTTTCTTTTGTTAAGGAAAATAAGTTTTACCTTTTTTAAAGACTAAAATAAAAAAGGCTTACATATGAAAAATAAAAAAAATCAATGTTCTGGATCTTTTTGCAGAAAACTTTGAAGGGTTGATGACCACCATGAATGAAAAAAAACTTTAAGTGTTTGGATAAATTACTTTCTAGACAAACAAATGTTTTTTTTAATCTTTCTTATTCGAATGATATGTCTAAAGAGATCAATGCCTATACTACCAGAAACACATAAATAAAAAGTACATAGTAATTTGCTTATTTATAGATCTAGGACCAAAAGCTTTTTGTTTAAACACAACTTGGGTGCATAAGAAAGTAGAGTACTAATAAAAGGAAATAAAGATAAAAGTTCTATCTTGGCATTACATTTTTACACTCTTTGATTGAATTGTGGAAGTTGTTTTTTTTTTAGACAGGAGAGATTTACTACATAAACTGGAAAAACGGAATGAGAGTGAAAGAGGATCCAAGGAAAGTGATGATGAATGCAGATAGTGACAGTGGAGAATCATATGGAACATTGTGCTCAGAAGAAGATAGCTCATATTACGACAGTGAGGAGTCTTCATCAGCCTCATCTCCATCATCAAGAGAGAATCAAGAAGAGGAAGATGATGAAGATGAAGATGAGCAGGAAGAGGAGGAAGAAGAAGAAGGAGAAGATGTGCTTGTGGTTGCTGGATGCAAAGCTTGTTTCATGTACTTCATGGTCCCTAAGCTTGTCGAGAACTGTCCCAAATGTGCTGCACAGCTTCTTCACTTTGATCGACCTTATTCTGCTTCTTCTTGAATCGTCTTTCTCTTTGTTTCCACTTTTATTTTCTCTTAATTATGAGAATTTGTTTAGGTTTCCTCTTTACAATCTTATTTATTTGTTATAATTGATGATTTCTCTTGCAAGTGGGCATTAACAACAAGTTTGAATAGCAATATTTTCAGACGGCCGTATAGTGTTACAATGAGTCTAAATGTAGCATTTACATGAGAGGTGTGTTGTGTTTGCCTTCACGAGTTGAACAGAATACATAATGCGTGAAGGGATGTTTAGACTTTAGGAACAGTTGTTACATTAAAGCTAGTCAATGAAATGAGCTCAGAGGAATCAATTTAATTTATGAAGATGAGTGCCAATCATAATGATTGCAACATGTGACTCCACATTTCATGGTCTTTCTTTTGGTTGCATCAAAACCATTTTTCAAAAATTTAAAAGGAAACAAAAATATTAATTATTAACTGGGACTAGTTGTGAAGAAATTATACAACCTTTAACTAAAACGATGGAAAAATATGATAATCAGTAGTAGTTCATTGATTTATTATCAGCTCGGATTAGTTCGACTCATCAATCTAGTTTGACTCAAAAAAGTGCTCTACTTTATTACTCTTTCCGTTTCAATTCAATTGTAATTGTAGAGTAAAATTTTTGTTTCAAAATAAGTGTCGTTTTATTTCAATGCATAATTTATTAAATTTATATACTATTTTGTTTTCTATTGGTTGAAATGTGATTAAGTTTATAGGCAATGATGTTTTTATTTTGAAAATATAGAAAATTAAATGTTTTTTAATCTGTGTGAAAAAACTTAAAACGACAACTAAAATGAAACGGATGTAGTAGTATTTTAAAAATCCATAAAAGATGAATTAGAAAAACAATATTATTTTTTCAGAATAGCTACATCACACTTTTATATTTAAGGTATTATAAAAATGATATTTTTTAAAAACCTTCATGTATTTTTAGTATAGTTAAATGAAGAAATAACAAAAGCACCATTGTCCTCCTTTGATGTTAATAAGCAAGGCATGACTGAGACTTTTCAATCAAAGCTTTTCAGTCAATGCATCGAGTGAGACTCGAAGTCATCTATTTTCCTCCATCCATTTTGTGTTTTTTAAGATAAATAAATTTTAATTTCCTCGAATGTATATTGAAAACTTATATACTCATATTATATAATATTATATGATTTTTAGTTATATTTTAGAATTTTTATTATAAGAAAAATATAAAAAAACATTAGTAGTAGTTTTAAAAACATGTCTCCGATAATATTTATGGCCCCAAAGGTCTTAACCAAATATTAGAAATACATCAATCCCCCAATAGTATAAAACATAGATATTTCTCAAAAGTATGAAACTGAAATCCGGATATAAGTGGGGTTATTATTCGGAATCAATCAAATCAAAGTACTATTTGTATTCAAGTAATCTTAAACCAAAGTGACCAAACTCTGAGTTAGACCTATTAAACCAAATTTGTTTGGTTTTGACGTTTTTGTCTACAAAAAGGAACTCTGATGAGACCAAAGCCCGAAATAAATTCGGTTATTAATCGCTTCATAGTTTATAGATGAGTAATGAACCAAATCGGTCGAGAGAAATGACAGGAAAAGTTTAGTAGAACCGGAAGGCACCGACCCAAATTAAATTAAACCGGAATGAACTGCCTAGTAATTGTCAATACACCCCAAATGCCAAGTGCCTTTCACTCTATAGAGTAAAAATGTCTGCTATGTTCTGAACTTCCTACATATTCTCAAAGTATCACTTCTTTAAACTTTCAAGTTTCCACTGCTAAACGAACTGCAAACATAAAGCTTCAGAATGACTTCTTACCATGTTTCTCATGAATCAAATCAACCACAAGGCCACTCTAAAAACATTTTCTTTATATTCTTGGTGAATTTTTTAGTTATGTGACAGCTAGCAGAAATGATATATACCATGCATGTGTAATATATCTTATCTGACTTTTGCAGGCTCATTGCTACTGTACCAACCCATAATGGAGGCTCCACCGCCACCGTATCCACCAACCAGAACGAGGTTTCAAGACTACTAAAGTGGCTACGGTCAACTGCATCCATATAGAGATGAATACTATTGAGAAAGAGAATATGAGGGTTGCTCTCTAAAGTTTTGTTTTGCTTTCCAAGAAATTTTAGTGGAACGTACGGTGTTGCTTTCCAAGTCATTACTAATTTTTTCTTGTACGAGGAAGTCACTCTCTATGATGATCCCTTCATGTGTTGTTGTATTGTGCAAATTATAATTTTTGCTTTGTTGAATTACATATTAGTCTTGGTTCTACTTGTCACCAATTCTTTTAGTACTAATCCGATTCCAAAACACGCATATAACCGAATCTATACCCAAGTGATGCACAAACTTAGAGAGATTCTGCTGATTCTTTTCTGAGTTTTGAAAAAATACTCAGATCATACGCATCACTACTACTACCTCATTGATCCATCACCACTATCTTGGACTGCAAATACCATTTTAATGTGGTCGTTTTGTCTTTATAATTTTTGCTTCTCTCCACTACATTTAAATTTGGGGGATTAATAAGCAAAGTTTTCTTCAGTCATTCAACTACACAATTTGTTGTCTTATCAGCATTGAGACGGATCACTTCATTTCACCCATTCCCCAAGTTAGTAGACTTTGTTAGAACCCACGATACATTTGGCATTTTAGTGAATTGCCTCTTTCTATATATATATATATATGATTACTAATCCACTTAGTAGGGGAAGCAAGAACATAAAATTATTAAAACCAAATTTATGTTTTAAAATGCAACAAATCATCCACCTACAGTGAGCCATCAAGGGTTTTTGAGTTAGTCAAAACGGTAAAGCAAAGATAATTAACTGATGTCCCTTCTCTCCATGTCTGAATCAGGCTAAAACCCTATAAATCTCCATGTTTATATAACATGTGCCCTCTGGTGGCATGAATATTCAATATATGACCAAATCTACGCATATATATATCTACAACTTATCTGCAATTTTGGCCACAGCATCTGCTAACTTGTTAAGAACAGCGACTAAGTTATCATCATGATCTTTTCTTTGCTCTCTGTCTAGTTTTAAGTTTGTATTCTGAACTTCAAGCTGTGCCGCTAGTAACTGTCCGTTTCTTTCCAGTATCTGTATCAACTGGTTCTCCATGCTCTTTGTCCCTTCCTTTTCTTCATCTTCATCAGCAGATGTTCGTTTACGCTTTCTAGCCTCTTGTGATGTCGATCCAGCTTCCGGGTTTGCTGCTTCTGTATGTGTCTCTTTCACTCTACCTTCATGTCCAAAATCAAAAATATTTGGTGAAAAAACAAGATAATGTAGTAGACCCTTCAACATAAACGAAAAGATCATGCAACTTTGGTAACACAACTAGTCATATCAACATTTGATAATATGAAACCATCTTTCAACATAACTACATAGTTACTCAAGAGAAAACTCTAGAGTACGTGTAGATCAAGATTCAAGTCTATGTAATAGATTAAATCAAGAATGGAGATGAGACACTGAGAGAAAGGTAAACATTTATAAAATTATAAGTACTCCAAATTATACCACCCAACACTTAATTGACACATTTTATCAAAGATAACCTCTGAAACATCCCAGGTCGCTGGTTCGAGGCATGAGCGATCAAATTCTGACAGAACATAATACGACAAAAACACAAACCTTGATCATCTTCTCCACACGCTGCTTGCTTTTCCTTTTCTATAACATCTTTATAAAAAAAAAAAAAAAAATTGAATTTTTCATTACAACAAGCGTCATGAAAATATATAATGATATAACACTTAGTTTGATTTCACTCTTACCCTGAAGCGATTTGGTCGCCGGTTCTAACTCAGACAACACTCCCTCCACCGCCACCGCCACCGTAGACGCCGGAGCCAAACCAAGTGCAAGAACCGGAGGAACCACGCCGCCATCTACAACATCATACACTTCCTTATCGAAAAGACCGGGAAGCTTCCTCTCTCTACGTACATCGTTCCTCATCACCCAATACGACTCCGTCTCCTCCTTCACCTGAGACTCCCACTCTTTGATCTTCTTGTAATCTCCGGCGAGATTGCTCCACCTTTTCCGGCACTGAACCGGCCCTCTGTTCACTCCGTGACGTCTGCAGTATGATGACACCGACGCCCACTTTGGCTCCATTTGACCCGACCCGAGCGCCATACCACCCGTCGCCGCTCTCCCTCGCCGGACTCTGTTCTCCGCCACTCTCTTCCCCTGTATCAGCACCAGAATCTCCTGTCTCGTCCAACGTGGCAGTCTCGCCGTCTTAACGCTGTCATCTCCGACTTCGTTAAACGGTGCACTAGTCTCCCCACCGCCGTTACCGTTACCGTTACCGTTACCGTCTCCGTCAATGGTGATCACTCCAAACCCAACTGCTCCAGCGCCATTGAAACGGAATATTATTATTTAATTAATCACTTTTGATTCTCCGTTTCCTATGGCACGTGTTGACACGGACTCAGAATTAACGGCGTTAAAGTGAGGACATCCCGTTACGGCGCTTCTCTCTTCCTTAGCGGCGGAGATGGAGAGAGTGCGAAACAACAATAGGAGAAGGGTTTATTTTGTGAGATAATGACCTTTTTTATGTTTAATAAACCTTTGTTTAATTTGGTAAATGTAGATAATTTGACCCCTTACATCATTTTTATTTTAATATAATCGGCCCTTAACCCTTTCTTAAGGTTCATGTAGATTTGTTGAATTAAAGGCATAATCAAGTAGATAAGTAGTCTTTAATTATTTTAGTCCGATTAAGGACTTACTTTGATTTGATTGGGCTAAATGCTAATTTTCTTGACACAATCACTATCATCACCTCATTTTCTACGGCCAAGATTCATTCATTTTCAAAACAAAATTAATAAATTAGATTTTTTTAATAAGAGATCGTATTAATAGATTAGATTTTTTTTGTCAATAATACAGAATCTTTTTTTATTGTCAATCAATAATATAGAATCTAGATGACAAATTAGACTTAATCATCTATTTTCCACGCCTTGTTGTAAAATTTAAAATATAATTTAGCATATGTATATACATAAAATATAATTAAACATAAAATATAACTCGTAAACTTTTAATTTTAACAAATCAAATATACTGTCATGCATATTTTACAAGATACAAACATAACTTAGTATAATTATTGATTTGATGGACAAATGGAGAGTAACCATGTTTTCCTCATTAAACCTTATAAGCTCACCAGTAAATTCTGTCATATACCTTTTTATATATCATTCATTGACTATTATTTTTGGATGAATCAACAATTATGTATATGGACTTTGTCATTCTCGTTGAAAATAAAAATATGTGATTTTGTCCCTAGAAGATATGAATTTCTTCTGCATGGATCACAAATGAAACTCTTTGTTTTTATAACAATTTTCATTATAATGAGTTGTTGCGATCGCTGATGCATCGTGAACCTGAGTAATGGAAGAAAGGAACTCGTCAACTTTGTATATTATGTGAAGTGGTAAAAGAAAAGTATTGGGGGAAAGGAACCCCTTAAAAGACTTAAAGGGTATTATAGATAATGAAATGAAATGATGCCTTACCACTAATTTTTTCTCAATTTCACTTGTGTACCACTCAAAGTCTTATCTCCTAAATCGCATTATTCGTTTTTAATCATCTTATTATATGACTATTAATGCTTGGTTATGCCCCCTCTCCTAAGCTTAAAGCCACCCTTTTTGCTGAGAGAAGTACCCAATGAATTAATCTTTTGTACTCATGCGCATCTATCACTAATTTACAATCGAACTCCAAACAAAATCTATCTATTAGACCATAAAATATATAAGCAACACAGCACTTTTCATATAAATTATAAACCAATGGTGTGACCACATTTATGGTATCGTCATCCTGAAACCTTAATCTAAACAAATCATACATGGAATTAACATAGTAGTATAGTAGGTGAATTAGTGGAAAATACTACAAATATTTTTGTAAACTAACAAAAACTTTAGGAAAAAGATACACATTGTGACTTCAAGGATCGTATTCGCATATACAAATATTTTTGGAGGTGTGTAGAGTGTTTTGTGGAGTATGTAAGTAGACTCTTTATGGCATATTTGATCAATCTTAACTACATAAATTAAACTATATATTTCGTAAATTACAAAATTATTAAGAATTAGGCTAGCTTCATAATAGACAAAAAAAAAAAAAAAAAAACAGTACACATGGTTATAAGGTAACGAAGTGGAATCAGCTACAGAACACATAAGTTTCAAGAAACATGAAAAGCTCATTTATTATAGTACCGTAATCTCAGTACATCACAAAAACAAACCCAAATAAGGAGCTTTATAGACAAAAGCTCATTTTATGATTGTGTTGTAAAGATGATGAACGTCATCATCGTAGGAAGCTGTTGGGAGGGAAGTGTCTTAAAGGGTTTTGTCGCAGCAGCTCTGTTTCTCTACAGTTATGTTTAAAAAGGAAACATTGTTACATACCAAGTTATGTAATAATAGTTTAATTGATTAAGGGATACTATCCTTACTTCTTTATCTCACGGGGAAAAACGTTTGATGATGATGGTGAGATGGTTTCACTCTTCTTCTTCTTCTTCTTCTCTACTCCTTCACTTCAGTTTCATAATCAAACGTTAATAACGAAACATCTTTGTCATGCTGTGAAAATATTTTAAAATAGTCTTACTTACTCTGTACATTCTTCTTCTTCGTCGACAAACACCTCAAAAGAAGAAGCTGAGGGAGCAGCAGTTCTCACAATGGGTTTCTGGGGAACCTGTAAGAATATATATAAATGCAGGTAAGTGATCAATTTACAGAGAGACCATATGTTTTGTTTTCACAGTTAGAGTAGAAGCAAAAAACCTTGAATGCTGCCCATTTTCCAGGTAAAGCATTGTTCTCTTTGTTCATCTCTGCTCTGCCTCCAAGTATAAGCCAAGAACCAAACTCTGGTTTTGCCTTGTCCATCTCTGTTTGATCCCCCAATGTAATGTCCTTGTAGATAGCCAAAGGTGCCTTGGATGAGCTACAAAAGTCAAAGAGAGCTTTAGTAAGTTTATATATTGCTTAAAGCAAGAAATGCAGAATAGATAAAAAAACTGCTTACTGATTAGGCTTTGTTTTCTTGGCTTGTGGTCCTAAAGCTTGCCTTCCTGTATCTAAACAAAACATTGTCATGTAAGAGAGCTTAGCAGAACATATTAATAAAACTTCCAAAGTAATTAGTGTGACTCACTATTATTATCACCCCTAGACAATATAGTCCCAAAGCTTCTTGGCGGTAAGTCATTCTCCTTTGGCTCCTGCTGGTAGGTTAAAACATTAAGCATCATGAAGAGTAAAGACATAGAGAAACATACAGAAGAAACTTCTTACATCATCAACTGTTTTGGACCTTCTCATCGTTCTCACCATGAACTTCTTGTAAGCATCATTGAGCTTCTCCATAGGGTTTACCTTTCTGCATAAAGTTTCACACTTTATCAATCAAACCATGTAACAAGGAGGACCAAAATGAAGAAGACTTACCTAGAGATTCCGAGATTGAAGATCTCATTAGCCGTCTTCACCTTAGCCTTAAACTCCATGTGCAAAGCATAAGCTATGTAAAACAAAGCATGTGTCTTCCCAATATCATTCACCTCCAAAAACTTGTAAATCACTTCCGCATCAGCACAATGCTCCGCCTTGAAAACACTTTCGTTTAGTACTACTCTTCCAATACAAAGAAGCCCATTATTCAAGGGAGCTAAAAAGAGAGAGAAGCATTACATATTCCAACCAGACTTTGAGATAACGAAGATCATCCTTGTACCGTTCCGAGTGCCAGTACTTACGAACGCATTGCTCGTATATCACCAACAGTCCTGAACACTCTCCACCTGGAGGAAACGCCTCCTGCACCCACTTCACACACCTGGAGAGAAAGCTCAGGATTCAAGAACACTATTATAATCAAAAAAGGTAAAAGGAACTCACTTTATCCATGGAAAGAGAGGGTCATCACCATCGTACTCATCTATATCCTCAATCAACTTCCTAAGGATTAGAAAATCCAATGAGTGATTTGAATTGAAACCCAAGAGAGTATTAGATGTGTAAAGGTGAAAGCTTTACCTCCGTTTATCGACGAGGGTCTTCCTTAAGTGGTGGTCGGAGTGAGATTTGAGAGCGTGGTTGAGAAGACGGACGTTGCGTCCTCTCTTTAGAGGACGGACGTTCTCCTTGAAAAGCTCCCACTCGTGTCCTGTCTCTTTCTTAGACGCGAAAAACTCTGTTTCTGGATCTGAGATTTCGAGTCTCGTTTCCGCCATTGTTGTTGTTTCTCTCTTCGTCTTCTCTAGTTTGGGACAACTTTGAAATCTAAGAGCGTATAGCCGTTAGTCACTCAGTGAGGGGTTCCACTGCTTTGTGCTGTTGATAAAAGCGCTGACATATGGGAGCGCGGAGATGGGCCCAACTAATTAATATGGGCCACGATTGTTTTTTTGTTATAGGCTTACTAACAAAAAAAAAGTAATTAAATTTTTAAGTGATTATTTAAATATGATATTTATGTTTTTTTTTTGGGCAACTAATTAATATGTTTTTTTTATGATATTTAAATATGATATTTATGTTTTGGTCTGGTGCTTTCGACATAGATGATGTAGACACAGTTTCTCCATCATATCTTATTACTTTTGTTGTACACTTTGGTACTTATTTTGCTCTTTATATGGTCCTTATCTTATATATTACACAACATCTACAATCTAAATACTTGTTTAGTGACAAACAGAAAAAAGAAAACAGAAGAACTAGTTGCCAAGAGAGCCTGAATCATGCAGAAGGTCATGAGAGGGCTCCCAATCAAGGGAGGACGAGACAATCATCAACAGTGTGGTCAAAACCTGAGCAATAGATGGCCTTGAGTTAATATCAAGTGCCACACAGCTTTTAGCAAGCTGAGCCATAGTGAAAGCCAGCTCCAACGGATACTCATCGCCTAGAGATGAATCCATAAACTCCTTTAGCTTCTCTCTCACATTCTCTCCTCCAAGCACATTGTTTATCTCCTTACACAACAACATCTCTCCCTTCTCCTTATCCACCGTCACTGCATCTCTCCCTGAAGAAGCTCAAGAACCACAACTCCAAAAGCAAACACGTCTAGCTTCGGAGTAATGACTCCGTTCTCCACGTACTCCGGAGCTAAGTACCCTTGTGTTCCTTCAACATGTCTTGTCAACTGAAGATCAAGATCACCTTCATCAAGAATCCTCGCTACGGCCGAAATTCGAAATCTTGGCTCTGAAGTTAGAATCAAGAAGCACGTTGGTGGATTCCAAGTTCTTGTGGATATGAGGTGGTGTTACGTAGTTGTGTAAATAGTCTAACGCCTCTGCTATGTCCCGACAGATCTCAACTCTCTGTCTCCATGTAAGACTCTTCTTCTTGCTCGAAGAGTGAAGCCAATCACTAACCGAACCGTTCTCTGAGTACTCGTAGACAAGGTACGAGGTTCCTTCACGGATACAAAAACCAGAGAGGCGGATGATATTTGAGTGATTTAGCTTCTTCAAGAGACTGATCTCGGAGGAAGAAACATCTCCTTTGATCACCTTCACCGCCGCGTCGTCCCCGTTGATCGTTGCGGCGGTACAGCCGAGCCTTTGATCTTATTCTCATCGCTGAAGTTGGAAGTAGCTGATTGAAGCTCGTGGAATCTGTAGAGAGTTAAGGACTCTATAGCTGATTTGAGACCAGACGTGTCGGAAGATTTTGATAAATCGATTGACCATGATGTTGTCGGAAGAGACTGTTTGGTCGATGAGTCGGTAAGCTTGTTCTGTTCCGTCGAAGACGACAACGTTTTGGATCTTCGCTTGTAGAAGAAGAAGAGAGCTAAGGTAAAGATCAAGAGAAGCAAACCAGCTCCGATTCCAACTCCGATGTAAATCCATCTACGAGAAGAAGAAGAAGACCCGCGGAGGATCCACCGGGCGGCGAACGCGGCGGAGTAGCAACCGGCGGTGTAGGCGACGGAGTAATCACGATTCTTCTAGGTTCCGTCCTGAGAGGAACGAGAAGCGGCGTGAAGAAGAAGATCAAGTCCTCCGACGTCAGCTCGTTACCGGAGAGTACGGCGTCTGGTGAGCTTCTAAACATCGCGGCGATGGCGGAGACAGTGTCTCCCTGCGCGACTAAGTAAGTCAAGAGGTATCTGAACCCCGCGGCGGTTGATTCGCGGTGGGGGCAAAGCGCAACGGAGAGGGACGAGGGAGGTCTAACCCGGCGGTTAAGTTTCTATCTCCGTAACGGTTCTGTGACATCATGGCTTGACACGTGGATAAAGCTTGGTATGTGTCGTTGGCTATGGAGAAGTAAGTCTCCGCTGTTCGGCCGGAGAGTCTGTAAGTGGCGTTGTGCTGGTAAAACCCACCGCCGGAGCAGGAGCATGTGACCGGGATAACGACTAGTTGACGGGTGGGGATGGTGGTTGTTACGGAGGTGAGGTTGTTGATGGACTGGATCTCGGTGGCGGAGGCGTTGAGGAGTGTTTGCGATGGTGTTGGCTGTGTTGTACGGTGGTTGAGACCAGAAAGTTAGGTAGGAGCGGCAAGAGCGTGGGCCGTTACAGGTGAAGCCGTTGGTTATGTTGTCGAAGTCTCGAACCGTACAGGCTAGCTGGTGGTTGTTGACGTAGGGTTGTTGAGCCTTGGCCGGTGAAGACGCGGCTAAGAGGAGAGTAAGAAGAAAGGGTAGCGCGTGGAGTGTACGCGCAGCCATGTGTGGTGTTTGGTTATTTGAAGTGTGGTGTTTGGTTATTTGAAGTGTTGTGTTTTTGAGGTGTCTCTCTCCTGATTTAAAACAGAGAGGAGGAGATTAACCAAAATGAGACGGCGAAGACTCTTCTAGTCAATGAACGCGCCGTTGTTGTTGTTGACTTTGTCGTCGTTTCTTATGGTCCCACTTTTCATAGAATTATAGCTGGAGACATTTGATACGTCTTCATAATTTCTAAAGAGATACTAGTATGTTTTTAGGTAATAATTCGTCTTTTGTATTGATCCATAAGTCAACATGATCTGTGGAATAAAATGACATTGTGGAAATGGATTGTAGAAAACAATAGTGTTTGTATGAGCTGGAAAGATCTGGTCCGCCCAGACATAGGAGCTTGAAGACAATGAAGCTAATATCGGGAGATAATAGATCTGCGTGATTCTCATCTTCCCAACTGAGAATTTGAAGCAAATTGCAATGCAGGAGAAGATGTTGAAGAAGACGGTCGCTCGATTGTATTAAGCTTTATGGTATCACAGGTTAAACTCAAAAGTTAGAGCTCTTGTTCGAGTCTCTGTGATCATTTTACAAAGGTGTAATCCCAAGGAGAGCTTGTGGTTCTCTCATAATACGTGGTTTTCAGTTCGCACAACAATTTTCATGTTGCGATCTTTTTCTGTAGCAAAATCGTCTTCATACTCATGACCCTTTGAGGATTACTAAAAGAACTTGCAACGCATAAGCCTTATGGATACAAAGTCAAAGAGCTTCACTAATGCTTGATGCAAGTATGTAAAGATTAACTAAAGTAACACACACCAAAACTGAATCAGTTCTAAGAACGCATGACAGAACAAACCAACCCATATGACCAGTTCATACATATGAGTCTTCCGTCCAAAATACGGCCAATACGATCAGGTTATATCTTAACCCATACAGACATAAAACTCTTCCATTCTACGAAAGAACAAAACATCAGAGTTGCACAAAAAGAGAACAATTCCGTTGAACTAATAGAAAAGAACTAACATAATGGTCCAATCCTTGTAGCAGAGCAAAACCATAGTAGAATAAAAACTAACTGCAAGAACCTGAAAAGATACAGTCAATGCATTTACACTTGCATGATAAACAAACCGCATATGTAAATCCTTCAGACAAAAGTTTCCATTCTCTTTCTGATTCAATTGTTTGTAAAGTCACACAACTATAGTGTTCTTTGTCTATACAATGATCATCTCTTAGCTATAATGATAAACAAACAAAACCGTAGAAGCTAACAGACTTGTAAAGAGACGTTCTCAAACTTGCAGAAACAAAACAAAAGTATTCAAATCCTGTGTTTATCGGTTTTGTTCTTGTTTCCATAAACAGACCAGTAACCTGCAGAAAAATAGCAAACCATTGATAAGCCAATAAACAACATCCTAACCACAAAAAAACGCAAAATGATTGATTATTGACCTGAGGATCAGCGATTGGTTTCCTCTCTCCACGTATTGTTCCGATCCGCCACAGCCAGAAAGTGCCCTAGCCTCTTGTTCCTTTTTGAGATCCTGAGCTGGTTTAACCATAGATAGTAAGCGATTGTTCCCGCGACGAGCCATGACGCGAGATTCTGACCTCCTCTTAGACTCCCATGGAGTTCCCACGAAAGACCTCACCTTCCCCATTGATCCTCTCCAATCGTTACCCATTCACGACCAGAATACGAGTCTGGATCTCTCTCTCTCTCTCTCTGACTTTGATGATTTGATTCTCATTTGCTTGATGCCCACTGCGAATACTAAACCGGTTTTCGAGACCGGTTTGTAATTTAACAATCGTGCGTCTGTAATTGATCCACGTAAGCTTAGGGGTTTTGATTTATTATATGGGCCGAATAAAATTGGTAGGCCCATGGGCTTTGCATAAGATAAAGCCCACTTCGATGAAAAAGATGAAGACAAAGGAATATATGATACGAAATAGAGTGGAGACAGGACACACCTGGCACTCAGACAAGGAAGAAGAAGATCGAAGAAGCATCTCGGAGATCAAAAACATGTCGGTGGTGGCGAAAGGAAAGGTTTGCGTACCGGTGCCGGCGGTTTCTCGCTTCGTGGGTCGTTGATCTTCTCCTCTCTAAGGATACTTCGTCCATGGCACTGTCAGAGACCCTGGTACTTAGCACCTACTCTGATCTCTACTACTTCATCGGAATATTCTCTTTGCATGTGAAACTAAAACACTATGCTGCTAAGTTGAACTCGCTTGTAATCAAATCCTTTGGGGTTTCTAGATTTAGCTCTTGAGTTTGTTTGCTGTTCGGTTCTTTTAGCCGTTGGCTTTATTGACCACTGATGTTGTGTCTGAACAAGAGTTTGGTTTATGTTTGTTTTTTTATTCTTTAGATAACGAAAAATATGCTCATTTGAAGAAGCTCGAGAAAGCTGTGACAAACTCAAGCTCGTCAAGGCTGATTTGCTTGACTATGCCTCTCTTCAATCAGCTATTACAGGTTGCAGCGCGTCTTCCATGTTGCAAGCCCGGTTCCATCATCTTCAGTCCAAATCCTGAGGTGGGATTGCCATAGCTCACTATAGCTATACTTTTTGAAGTTACTTCCGTTGTCTTCTTTTGATAACTGGGTTTTGCAGGTGGAAGTGATGGCACCAGCTGTGGATGGCACGTTGAATGTGCTTAAGGCATGTGTGGAAGCAAATGTTAAGCGTGTGTGTATGTTTCCTCTGCAGCTGCACTTATGATGAACCCTAATTGGTCTAAGAATCAAGTTATAGATGAGTCCTGTTGGTCTGACCTGGAGTTTTGCAAAAGAACTGAGGTTAATGCATCCTGAATCCTTGATCTCTCACTTGTTAAATTTCATTTTCTCCACATCTTTTGGTTTACTGAGATTAGTTCTTCTGGCAGAATTGGTATTGTGCGTCAAAGACACAAGCAGAAAGTGAAGCTTTCGAATTTGCAAAACGAACCGATTGATCTCGTCAGTATTTGCCCTACCATGGTATTTGGACCTGTTCTACAGCAGCATACAGTGAACGCTAGTACCCTTGCTCTTGCCAAGCTTCTTAAAGATAATTGTTACAAAGCAATTTGGTATATGGGTTGGTGAATCTATGTAGGGTGTTTATCCACCTTTTGTGTGGTGCAGAGGGTTTGAGTCAGGGAGAACCAAACTAGACTTATTGTAGATGTGCGTGATGTGGCTCAAGCGTTACTTTGGTTTATGAGAAACCAGAAGCTGAAGGAAGATACATATGTACAGCCCACAAGGCTAAAGAAAAGAAATATTGAGAAGCTCAAGAGTCTTTACCCAAATTACAACTACCCAAAGAGGTAAGCCAACAACACCTCATTTTAAACAATTATAAGCTGTCTTTGTTGCTGCTTCATTGGTTATTTCA